>JASUDE010000396.1:5394-45054 GCA_034509685.1 Colletotrichum cereale | reverse complement strand
CCCCCCCCGCCCGTCGAGACGTAGCGATTCCGGAAGCTTCCTGGAGCGGGAGCCCAGTAGGTGACGTGGACCCTGTCGCCGGCGAGGCCGTCGTGGGAGTAGGCGAAGGTGACGTTGCAGTACTCGATGGTGCTGGCCGGGTACCATTCGGAGCGGACGGAGGCGTTGCTCACCATGGCCGTCTCTACCGAGGAGGCGTCTATCGTGATGCCTGGGATGAACCCGGACGCGGGAAGGGCTTCCTGCACGCGGGCTGCGGTGCATATGTCGGTGAGTGTAGCGGCGTGGACGATGGCTGGAGCGACTGTAGTCACGAGAGCCCAGGGAAGAGAGAGCATTGTCCGAGAAGATCTGGGGAGCGACTGGTCTAGCTGACTCAACGATTGACTGGGATAATAAGGAATTAGGCTGAGAGTTATTGTCGTGAGTGCTTGTCATCTATAGAAACGACAAGAAAAGGCTCGATGATATACTCTTGCCCATCGGTCCGAATCCTGTTTTCGCCGCGCGGCAACGCCGGGCTAGCCTCTGTACTTCATGTGCCATTTCATATTAGCTACTCTCTAATTTCCATCGAGTTGACAGTCGATACAAACACTTAGAGAGCCGTCTGTATCGTGAACGGATGCTTGACCTGGAATGTAATGGCTGATGCAGCGTGGACCCCCGAAGCGAGTTGATGATGGTCCGAGTTCAATACATAGCCCTCGGAACAGCCCCACATTCAACACGGAGCCAATGTGGCACGGCTTGAAATTAGCGGCATCGGACCAGCCCCACTGCCGCTTCGGGGCACTGCCGCCCGCCGGGGCACATTGCGTGACGTAGGTAAGGAGGAAATGCGAGGTGGCGTTCCGGGGAATGGTGTGTTTTCTGCCATCATCACTTGTTTGTGGCTGAGATGTTGACGCGGCAGACTCCAGGCAACCGATCAAAAGGGTCGGCGTATCCAATCACGATACGATTGGTACACCTGCCACCGGCCAATCCGGGCTGATCCGAGAGACAACCACAAAGGCACTGGTAGAGACTCTCAAGGAGGTTCAAGAGGTCCTCTATGTGAGTCGGTTTTAGAAGTTGACTACGACACGGCGTTCGAGGGCATGGAAGATGTAGCGATGCCTGCTGACGAGTCCAAGAAAGCGCGTGTAGGTCTGGTGCTCCTGTTTTTCACGTCATTGCTTGGCAAGGCACCAACAATAATCTCTGTACGGTCGTTTTGTACTACATGGGCTTCGAGCACCGCATGCAGGGTACTTTGGACAGCATTTGGCCCGGTATCGCGTCCGTGATGTACTCCTGCCGCACGTGTGTCTTGCCCTCCGCATCCCGCCGTACGAACGACACGGTCCGTCGATACGTGACCGAGCCGTCTCCGCTCTTGATCACATACAGCTCGTGGTCCATCGGCGCCGCGAAGAACCGCTGCTCCTCCGGCGGGAAAGAGAGCGCCGCGAATGCGGCCGGGTCCCTCTCTATCGCGCCGTCCTCCAGAGAAATGCCGTGCTCGAGCTCGGCCCCGCGCCGCCCGATCCTGTACAGCGTGCCGACGTCGCCGACGAAGCCTTCCTTTGGCACGGCGACGTCGGCCATCAGGGCGAGGGACTCCAGCCGGATCTGCAAGTCGCGGCTCTTCATGGAGATGAACCCCAGCGGCGGCAGAAAGCCGTTCTCGAAGGTGAAGCACGCTTTTAGGCGTTCTTCGGGAAGAGTCTCCCTCAACTGCGACGCGCGGCGTGCCAGGTTTAGGATCCTGCGGAAACCCCTCCGCGTGCACGTCGAACCTCGTCTCCGACGTGCCGTTGATCGTATCGATTTGGATCCGTGCCATTTCCGACTTCATCATCATGTTGCAGATTGTCATCTTTGTCAAAGATTCCGACGCCGGTATAGTCGCATCGAAATCCCTCAGTTTCGTCTTGAACTGTTGCAACCTCCTCTCGATGTCTTGTCGGTCAACGGCGGGAGGCGTTTCCGGACGACACGTACTGGATCATGTGTACCGTCAGATCGTCAATGGCGCTCTGCGCCTCCGCGACGCTTTCGAACTTGGGAGGTATCGGAACTTCGAAGCCGACCAGCCCCGGCACGGCCGCGTCCGGCGGTGGCTTGGCGCCAAGGTAGAATGACGCGAAGCTGAGACGTCGGAATATCGGCATGAGGTACTCGCGGGCCCACGACGAGCATCCCACGCGGTTGAGGATCACGATGCCGTGCTTGCAATGCCGCAGCGCCGCCTCCACGTCACCCTGTAGGTACTCGATGCAGATGAAGAGAATGCACGTCAGCAAGAACGAGCTGCTCGTCCTGTGCCGACTGGATCCGCCGAATCGCCGCGCCGTAATGCTTCAGCGCGAATCCGTTGCCGGGCTTCTGCCTCGTGACGCGGGCGCCGCCGTGGAAGTCCTCGTAGAGCGAGCTGATGGCCAGGACGGCGTGGCGTACGGCGGGCTCGAAGTGGCTGAACTGCACGACCAGATGGGTCCAGAAATAACCGTCCATCGGCCCCGAGAGGACGGGACCGACCATACGGGAGAAGAACTGGAACGCCCTGCCCTCGCGTTGGTCATGGGCGGTGAGCTGCTGCGGGCGGTACCACGAGAGGCCGTCTTCGGGGGTTGGTTCGTAGCCGGCGCACTGGCGGCCGCTTGTCGTGCACCGCTTGCACTTGGGTCTGGTCTCGTCGCACTTCACCTTGCGAGTCCTAAGTTCCTCGGGGTCAGCTCGAGATAGGAAAAAGGCCGGAAGGATACCGGATCAAAACCCACTTGCATGTCCGACAGCCCGTCTTCACCTTTGGACCGCTCTTCCGGGGAGGCATATCCCGTCGGGAAGATGGTGATGGTCGGATGTTATTGGCCGTCCTTTGTTTCTGTTTCTCCAAGTGTGGGGCAAAGCCGAACTCCGAGGATGTCAGGGTATCTGGCAGCACCGGGGGTCAGACAAGCTCCAAGGCAACAGTAAGCCGAGGACCGGCTCGAAAAACCAGCTATACAGATCGGACGGGATCCTAGGCTCTTATGGACTCTTATGGGGCGAATGCGAGAACTTGCAGTGGGACGCGTAAGTGGTTGTAAGGGAGAAGTCCATAGTACAGGTACCTAGCTAGGTATGT
Organism: Colletotrichum cereale; assembly: GCA_034509685.1. Classification (NCBI taxonomy): domain Eukaryota; kingdom Fungi; phylum Ascomycota; class Sordariomycetes; order Glomerellales; family Glomerellaceae; genus Colletotrichum; species Colletotrichum cereale. The sequence continues at coordinate 41,939 of JASUDE010000396.1, read as the reverse complement.
AGTAACTCATACGGGGGCTCCCCTGTGGGGTGGTGCCCCACACGGCCCGACGCTACCGGAATGTGGGGGATCTGCCGGGTTCCGAGCCCGACGCCGATCAATGTACCAGTAGTACATAATAGTACTTCAACTCGAAAAGGGCTGCCGTGATTATTTATTGCTCAATCTTGTGGTTCTTCAGCACAACCTTTCATCTGGTTGAAAGGCCTCCCACGAAATCATGTGAAGTAGCGGATGTGTATGCCGACGCAAAGCATTCATGATAAGCTATCAAGTTGCCTCTTCGTATTTTCCACTCACTCATCAGATCTCGGCCTCTTACACGGCCTCCTCTGCAGCATCCTTAGTCCCCTCCGCCACCTCCTCTTCCTCTGGCTTCCGGGCATAGATAACGTGGCTGCAAGAATCAGTAACGATAGACCGTGGGACACCCGCAATCGAACAGAACTTACATCCTCCAGTACGCGTGCATCTTTCTGTTCCGCAGGTCTTTTCGCACGGCAGCACAAAGCACAAGGACCTCCTCCTTGGACCAGTCCAGACCGCGGGTAAGCAGCCCCAGAGAAAGCGCCTCGAGACCCATGTCGAGGTTGACACACTGCCAACGACCAAGCTCTTTCAGACGCGGGTCCGCTGGCCATGAGTTGAGCGGCGTGACGTAGTTCTTGCGCGTGATGTCGACGAAGCCGGCCTCCTTCATGGCTTCCGTCTGCTTTCCCAGTCCTTCCAGCGGGCGCCCAAGCCTCTCGGCGGCCTCTTGAAGCAGCCCGTGCCACTTCCAGAGAGACGAGTCCATGGGAACAGTGCCATCGTCGCAGCCCGGGGGCAGATCCATACCTGCAACCTCTAGGTAACCGCCCGGCTTCAGAGCCCTGTCGGCAGGCTGTAAATTTTCTGCTTTGCCGCAAGCAGAAACACGAGGGCACTTACTTGTAAGCCTTTCTAACCATCTTCGGCGCGTCTGAAAAGCAGCCCTCCATCGCTCGACAGTAGATGAAGTCAAAAGGCTCATTCCAGGTCCAGCTCTTCTCCAAGTCGTCCACTTCGAAGGTACAGTTTGGAGGAGCCCTATGCTTTTTTATCAGTATCCTACTTCATGATAATGATGAACTTGCAGATCTACTATACTTACCATTCGGGTTGGATAGGGCTCAGATCAACACCGATGACCTGATAATGTCAGACAGTGTTCTTCATTGTCAGCACCACGATGAAGGTCCAAACCTGCGCCGACGGAAACTCGTCCGCTGTTATTCGATTAACCAGAAGAGCCTCATATCTTCTCAGCTTGGATGCACGTACCGAAATCGATTGCCCAAATGCCAGTTCCAGTCCCCATGTCAAGAACCCTCTTGGCTGTCTTGTGGCCCGGAGCAATTGCCAGCTTACCGTCGAGGCAGATCATCCAGACACGGTGCTGCAAATCTTTTGTAGCATTAGCATGTTCGCGTCGAAGTCGATGTGAAAGGAAAGGTTACCTAGGCGGTCACTCTCCCGCTGTCGTCAAAAGGCAAATCAGCGGATGACTTGACGAGACGCAGTGAACGTTATCAGGATGCTTGCCCCCTTACCTCGTCATTGGGATAGTTGTATTCTGTGACCGGGTTAGCGGCAGCTCCCATACAGTTATTGGGTGTTGTCACGCACTTCCAGCACTCATAGAGTGGTAGGTCCGGCCATTCTCGGCTTTATGCTCCCAGATGCTCGAACGTAACGAGGCCAAAGAGGAATCCTCATAGAGCTAACCAGCACCCATCGGTCAGTTCAACAGTTGAACTTTGGGCTCACGGTGAACAATATAAGTTTCCGGTCTTTGCCAGAACGGAGAACACTCACGTCGCCGGGCTCCGAAGCGCTGTCAGCTTCTATGGCCTAGAAAGTACTTGTTGTTAATGCGTGTCGCGATTGTTAAATTATGTTGAACCGAGGAACCTACCATCTGGTTCGGTTGAAGGGTCTGCATTTTTGGGTGATGCAGTATCTAGTGGAAGAAGCTTGAAGGAATCCAAGTTATTCAGGGTCTGTCTGCATCCGTGAGTGAATATACAGTATGACAACACTTAGAGTAGATGTAAAAGCCCATCGCACATGGTTTCAAGCACTGGAGAGATGCTCACCGGAAATAAAACACACACAATCTGTCACCTGAAAGCGATGAAACCAGCTAATGATGTTGCCACGTCGGCCACGAGGGGCCCGATGCTCTTAAATACTGGTAGCGCCCTGCCGTCCCTTGCCTCGCCAAATGATCCGGAACGCCATTCAACACCATGTTGGATGCTTCGGTTCCGGATTGTCGAGACGTCCCACAACGAAAGCGGATTGACTCCAGGGGGCCATCTGCGCTGTTCACTTGGCGCGACCGGGCTAACCTATGACGCGGCCGATATCCACGGACGGTTGACTCAATAAGGATACTTGACTGTTCATGGACCGTCGACCAACGAGAACCGTCTGACCAATGCTGACGAGCGCATGCACCGGAGGACGTTGGGTTGCATCCGCCAGGAGTCTTTTGCATGCCTTTAATCCTTGCGAAATTGCGGCCCCGTAATTTCGGGCTTTTGGTCTTTCTCACAGCCATACTCACACTGCACAGAGGCATGGTTGTTATCAAGGTCTTGTCTTTGAATTCAACAGGCCTATCGGGTGTCAATCTTGTAGCAGCATTTTCCGTGTGATAAGTGAGATTAGTTCAAGGAAAGATCACTTTAGCAGCATCCAACAGCCAACATTAATACTGAATGTACATAGTAATCTCTTGCAGCGGGTGTCTGGCGGACAGGTAGAATCTCGGACCAAGCAGCACGTGCAGTGTTTGCCCGTTGGAACCACCTCACATGGTGCTTTGCCGAGTCTGCGTCCTCTTTTCGGGCGGTCGGCGCAACCAGGTGATTTGATAGGATAGGAATTATTCGGTACCAATATCCGAGGACATGTCTTGTTGGCGTGCCGCTGGAGGCAGTTCCGCATGTGGTGACCCCTGTCGCGTTGTTGGTGCTGCCGATCGCCCTCACTTCTTCGAACCACTATCGAGCAAGAAATGATCGTTAATAGACAATACCAGATCTTCTTTCCGCTGTGGCACCCTCCCTGATGGCAATTGTCCCAAGTACATGCGATTGACGGCAGGCGTACCAGCAATATTCAGAGTCGGGACATCGTCAAGGCCGCTTTTGGTGTGGATGCTGTGCAACCTGAAGACTCCCGACTGAGCTAGTATCGGGTTTCTGAGAAATATGCTTGGATGGAGCGTTGCCATGTTTGATGAGAATCTTGCGAGAAAAAGGCTTCACGAGCCATGTTATCCTGTTGTAATCATGCCTAGTCCAAGCAGCTAACCCAATTTATGTTGTAGTCTCAAATAAATACCAATACTTACACGAGCGCGCCTCACGTTGCAGCCTTGCAGTTCGAATAACTTGAAACCCCGAACGGACATCGCCATCTGTAGGGCAACAAAAACGGCATTCCAATCATCAACTATGAGCACTTAACTACCTTATTACACAGTAATTTGTGGCCCCGATCCAGACTCGAGCCTCACCTCCCCCCAGCGAGGCGTAGTCGCCTACCACATAGCCTACAGCCCGGTAATGTGGTGCTGGGTAAGCTCACTAGCCTGGAGACAAAGGTACGGAGTAAAAACCCATTGGTAAGTAAGGTTGAGAAACGTTGAGACTCGAAAGATAGCCTCATGGATCCGTGGGGAGCCAACCATGACTCGGGAGATTCTCTCATGATTATTTCAGTGGTAATAGGTTCCGCACATCGAGAAATGCAGCTCTTCTTTGGTTTCAGGCATTGATGATGACTTAGTTTTCAGGTGGACCAATCACTGGAAAATAACTGTGTATTGTGAGAACCCACCAAGTCTCATAACATACATAGGCCAGACGCCGACCTCATGTGCTTCATTACTAGTTAAACACGGTTTCTATCTGCCCTGTAGCAAAGTGTGGTATCATAATCTCGTGACCTGAGCAAAGTAACTCCGTGAGCTTTTCCATCCGAGAACCCCAAGCGATCCTCCAAATACCACGTGTGATAACACCATACCTCAACCATTTTAATGAATCATGAATGCTCCAAATCCCATGGCCCTCTTCCTTCATTGAACTCAGATGAACAACCACCATTGTCCGTCACTGATGTTCAGAGCTCATCTTCGTCTAGCTCAAGAAGGTCAAGAAGACTGGGATGGGGCTCGCCGCAGCATGGGCAGACGCCAAGTTCATCATCGTCACCCATCATATCTTCGATTTCTTCCATGGCGTAGCCACTGCTACGACAGAACTCGGTCCACTGACGTACGTCGTCATCTCGAGTTCTGGGAACTCTTTTCCAGATGGTGAGGTCCTGGCGGTTGGGCGAAGACTTGGGATGACCGGTCTCCTTGGGCGCAGGCGGCATAACGGGTTCGCTGGAGTGGTGATGGCCTATGTCAGACTCCGAGTCCGAGTCAATGTCGTCAGCAGAAGAACCGTCGCCGCCCTTCTTCGACTTCATCGTCTTCCATGCCCGAACCACACGGGCACAGCTCGAGATACCCGGAAGAGGCTTCAAGGAGTTCTTCGATTGGACAAAAGAAGGAAGACCGGCAAGAAAAAGACCTTCGTCACGTAAGAGACCTGTAAGCTCGGCGGTCGCCTTGCTGCCTGCGTCGTCAATGGGCAAGCCAGTCACTTGCAGCTCGTTGAGCGAGCAACCCAACTCGTGCGAAGCCATGTCGTGGAGATCGCTGCCAGGCATGGGCAGAAAATCGTCCAAGAAGTTGACAAGATCGATTCTAAGAGACTCGAGTCCGGGGAAGAGTCTCGGGCGGACGAGTCTCTTATCGTGCTTGGGGTCGAAGGGGGGGCGGAGAGCGCGCAAGAAGTCAGTCACTTGGCCCCAGGAATAGCATCGGAAGCCACTGCGGGCGTAGGTATGCTCGTTGACACGAGGGATTGTTCGCAGCGTGATATCGTTCTTGAGGGAGGGGTGGTAAGACCGTTCGAGCTTGTGTTTGCGCTTCTTGTCGTCGAAGAACTGGGCGATGATGCGAAAGTTGACATGCTTGATGTTTTTGCGGTACACAAAGTCCAGATCGGCAAAGTTACGGACGGACTCGTGAGTCGTGAAGGTAAAGGAGTTCTGGCCCCACAGAATGCGACTGCCCTCCTCGTACATGGCCTTGCAAGTTGCCAAAAAGTGTATGGCAATTTGGTTGCTGCGGCTCCTCTCATGATGGGTCAGGTTCTCGGGCCTGAGTTTCGACAGAGGGTCAATGATGGGGTCTTTAGAGGTCAGAGAGTACTTGAGGACGCGCAGCAAGACTTCGGTTGGCAGATACGGATACTGGTGAGTCTCGGAGCAGATGGATGAACGAGTGCGTCGACCGGCAGGGGTCTGGTTTTGGTACATTGAAGAGATAGGTGACCAGGAGATACCATTGTCGCGTAGAAGCTTTTTCAGTTTTGCGTTCTCCTCGGCAAGCACCTTGTTCTTGGATCGAAGCGGGTGATTGTAATGTGCTTCGGCCTGTTCCTCCACGTCGCGACACTCCCACGGCATGATTTCCTGGACGTCGGTTAGCTCGCGCAACACGATGGCAACTGTTGGAGGTTGACGTACCATGTCTCGATGCGCCATGATGGCGAGATTGAGGTGCTGGCACCTGGAGACTGAAATTGGATTAAAATAAGGTTAGCTTGGTTGGGACGACTGTGTGGAGACGCGCCCGATTGACGTGATTGGCGCGAGTCTTGAATCGATAGGTTTGCAGCGAGACAAGAGTATGTCGCCGATCGGTTGTTCGTTGGTGTTGCGGGTAGTTGCCAAATAAAGTCACCCGGCGTTTGAGGAAAAAGAGGAAACTGGGGGATCGACAGAATCGGAACAACGTTAGGCGAGACAAGGTATGACAGTGACAGGTAACCGAAATGAGGTGAGCTTGCAATGATGTGGCCCACGATTGGTGTGAAAAGGTGAAACGAAGGTTTTAAGAAGAATGTGGTTCGGGCGTTCGTCCTGACGTTGTGGAGGGGCTGAATCGGAATGCGAGTTGGAGTGAAGAGAGTCAGCCAAGCGTACAAGAAGAGGTCAAGGGGTGGGTTGGCGATTGATTGAGGAAGGGATGGAACGAGTATTTGTTGAGCCGTGAACGAAAAAGGTCGGCAGCTGCGGGTAGCGATGGCCGATAAATTGATTGACTCCTGGATGTAAGTAATCAGGTCACAAAATCGTTGACGAGGTCGAGTAGCGCCTGACGGTGATTGCAAGATTGCTCCTGAATCGGCGTCAAGCCGGTAGATAAATCCCAAACCCGCCTTCCCCGGGCGTAGTTAGAGTCGCCTAGACGTGACGGGAAGTGGGTAGGTAAGACGGCTCTGGGAGGACAAAGACCGATGTGGTTGCAATCAGCCGCGTCGTCCTTCATCCGAGAACACGGGCTGCTTAGACGGATGACAGAGAGGGTTTAAGAGGGCGATTGATGTTGAAGAGACAATCACGAGGGGGAAGACAGGGTCGAAGGCGACGAAGGGAGGGTGGAAGGTAAGCGTCACTTGAGGTGGCAGATCTGCGTGGGAGAGAAAGCGGACGGGGGGGGGTTAGGTAAATGGAAAGTGCGGGAGGAGGAGGTGGAGGAGGAGGTGGTAGTGGTGGTGGTGGTGGTGGTGGTGGTTACCCCCACCTGGGTAGGTAAATCAGTGGCCGTGACCATGAATGACTGACTGTCCAGGCTTCGACAGTTTTGAAGCAAGCGGTAGGCAGGGACTTCACTTCGGCAGGAGCAACAGTAGCAGCAGTAGCTGACTTGCTGCGCTATGTACTATGTAGACAATGCATCCCCGTCTCAGCTTTGACGATTGCCGATGTCCACCGAAACCCAGAGTTTCTTTTGGACGAGCGGGAGCTCCTTCCTTCCTCCTGTCTTTCCAGGTTGTCTATGATTATATCATCTTTCATCAAAGGGAACGACAGGCTACATGCATTGGAATAGAGGGAAGGCGCGTGGTGATGGGAAAGTACATCACCGAGAGGCAGGTGCTGCCGGTGTAGTGTGCTATTATACAATAACTTTTTCGTTTCATCTCAGGTCACACGTAATGGTAATGGTTCGGTCACGTCGGGCACACCTATACTGACAAGGAAAAGAAAGGGAAAGGGGGGGGGGGGAAGGAACAATCATTGCAAGCGACTGCCAGATACGCAAGTCAGGAGGCTGCAAGTGGCTGGTTGATGGCAACCTGGGCAGGTGGGGTGGGCTGCAACCGCCCGCCGATTACTCGCAGGTGCATTGAAGACATCCATATCTACCTACCTTACCTAGGTACACCTGTACCTACATATGAAGTTAAATGGGGGAATGACGCTGCATTGAGAAGGAAAAGGCAGGATGGAGACAGCTCCGGGCCTTTGCCAGCCTGACATGGAAGGGAAAGGGCTCGGGAAAGAGGGGGGGAATGGGTCCTTATGGTGGGGAGAGAACAGGGGCGCGCAGCAGTAGGTGCCTTCCGCATTTGCTTTTCGCGTCGTCTTGCTCCTACATGCTCGAAGCTTTGCGAGGGCCAGCAGACACTCTCTCGTACCAAGCACTTTCCAAGATTGCGCTTCAACGGGCCATGCCTAGTAATGATGTTGTCTTTCCGGCAGGCGGCGAAGCCCTTCTTATTTATACCGATGACTTTCTTGAATACATGAACAACATCATAAAGAGCTGCCATGACGATGGCACAAATCCGATCAAGCATGGCATCTAGCACTTGGAAGAAACGAACGGATGCAAGGTACGGTACGGGGCATGCCGATACCGTACGGTACGGATAACCCGAAGCAGCCTCCCGAGCTTCCTCGCGATCGATGTACGGAGGCAGCAGGATCGGATCGCGCCACCGGATAGCTATCACAGCATGAGGTAGGCAAAACGATCAGTTACAGTTTGCTCGAATCGCGTCCAAAAGGCGGGCATTGGCAAGAAACGGAGCCCACTCGAAGCAAAACAGCTTCCTTCCAGATGTTGGGCTGTCGTAAGTCAATGCTGCCATGGGCTCATGTCTCAAGACGGCATAGCATGGCATGGGGAAGCCGCACAGATCGCGCCCCGCGATGGCCCTTTCACGGTAACTACAGGAGCTCCAACATGTCCATCAAGCAAACTCCCTCATGAAGCGATTACATTTATCTCGCACAAACACCTGAAAGAGAAAAGGCTTAAGCCCACATCTGTTTTGTCGTCACGTCCTCTCCGCAACCCTCCCCTGTGCGCCACCGTACTCAATGCAGGCCACGCCCAATTGAAGGCATCTGGCCATTGCTGGCTTGGAAAACCTCGGGCGAAGCAAAAAAAGGACGATCGATGATGAATTATCCCCATAAAACATGGACGTTTGGGTCCCCATTAGCCACAGTTCCCACGAGCCTCGCCCCTTCCATAGCGATTGCTGGGTGCCGGCCGCTATGCACCGCAGGTGCCCATCCTCCGCTCTTGACGTCATCATGTCTTGCCCAGCACAGATCAGGCGTCTCAAGCTCCTCACCTCTGAGCGACCACGGTCACGTAACGTGCTTTTTTCGATGATGAAATGGTCGTGCCTGCTGCAGGTAGCTACGGCGATGAGGTCAGCTCGCCTAGTGGGTTCAAATAGCCCAGCGGCCAGCGCTCTTCGTCTACAAAGCCGCCTCATTCCTCACGACTCATCTTCACGATAATCTCCATCGATTGATCCAATACTTGTTCCATACTACCACCATTCTCTTCAATCCATCCCCACGCACCAACTGTAATTACCATGTCATTCTCCAACGCAGACACCGGGAACAAGCCCGCCGACCCCTACAAGGCCGCCAACCTCGACAATGACGTTTCCGTGAAAGAGAAGGTTGAGGCCTTCGTCAAGTTCGCCGACAAATCCAAATTTGGCATGATGACCACCAGAGACGCCAAATCCGGTGCTTTGGTCTCTAGAGCAATGGCTCTTGCCGCCACTGTTCGTGTATAATCCACCCTTTTCTGCGAGCCATCCACTAACCTCCCTCCTTTCCAGGAAAACGGTGGCGTCGACCTGCTCTTCCACACCAACACCGAGTCCCACAAGACGGATGAGATTGATAGTGACCCCCACATCAACATTGCCTTCATCAACAGCTCTGGCGACTGGGCCTCCGTCTCAGGCATGTCCAGCGTTATCACTGACCGTTCACTGGTCAAGAAGCACTACACGCCTACCCTGAAGGCGTGGCTCGGTGATCTTGGCGACGGTACCCATGACGGCTCTGAGAACGATCCTCGCATCGGTGTCATCCGCGTCAAGACCACCACCATCACGTACGCCATCAGCAACGCAACTTTTGTCGGCAAGGTCGCTCAGTTGGCCGAGGGTGTCGTAACGGGCAATGCGGCGCAGGTCAACAAGTTGAGAGAGGTCTCGTCCCAGGAAGTTGAGCAGTACCGCTCCACCGCCTCTTCTTGAGCAGAAGAGCGCTAAATAGACTTGTACGAATAGCACAGTAGCTGATCTTTCGGGAGAAAACTCCAACCCGAATTACGGGACATGAATGATGACTATGCCTTCCCATACTCTGCGTTCCAGCTCTTATCGAACGTGTCCTTGTTCACCGCAAACTCACGGATATAATCGCGTTCCAGTTCATGTGCCCTTCTTCCGAGCAAAACCATGCTGTGCAGGGGGCCTCCCAGGGCTTCATCTGTATCGCACAACTCCTTCAGCGTTCCGGCGACGAACTTCTCAGTCTTGCCACCCACACGGGCCGCTCCAATAGCCAAGCTGTCAGCCGTGTAAACACGCTCCTGCTTGTCATCTTCAATCTCAAGCATCTGCGCGGCGCATTGTCCGACGGTCATGTACCGCGGCGGCTGATAGACCCTTCTCCCCCGAGCCATGTCCTCCAGGCTTTGCTCCTTGACCTTGATGTCAAGCAACACCAGTGTGTGCAGGCCGATATCGCGGTTCTCCTTGATACGGTCGTAGAAGGACGCTGGCTTCCACGTTTCGGTGAAGAAGACCATGGAGACGGTCTGGCCAAAGTTGTACAGCTGCAGGCCGGTGGCGCCGATGCCGGACATGATGGAGGCGTTGGGGACGGTACGGATCGGAATCTCGAGTTCGCGCGCGCGCAGGACAAGATCGGTGTGCGTCGTCGCGCCGAAGGGGTCGCCAACGACGCAAAAGGCGACGTCTTCGGTCTGGGCGTCGCGGAGGATCTCGTCGCTGTTGGACTCGACCATTTCACGGTCGGCCACTACGATTTCGCGGCCATAGTAGCTTTCCTACGGGGGGGGGGGGGAATGTTGACGTTAGAAAATGCCCCGTTCCCTTCATGGTGATTAATTTCAAGGGAGATGGGAACGCACCAAGACGGCCTTGTCCACGAGGAGGATGCTGGTGTAGGCTTCGAGATAAACCCTGGAGGCCTTCTTGACGACCTCGAGACCCTTGACGGTGATGTCGGTCTCGTCGGACAAACCAAGCCCAACAAGGTACAGCATCTTGTCTGAGATTCTTTGGGAGCTCTGCTGCCAAGGAAAGACGTGAATGATTTCGGTCAGTCGTCAGCCGCAGGGAACCCCAATCTAGTCTGGAAACTTTTCGTCTTTTTTTTTCTCTTTTCTTTTTTCCTTTCCTATGGAGGGGGAGGCAGGATGGAGGGGTAGTTGTTTTTTAGCGCCAACCCCACCAACAACACCCCTGGACCTTGTCTTGCCTGGCCCCTCTTAAATTTCGAACCCCTGTGGTCTCGTCCTGGCCCCCGGCGCAACTTCCCCAGGCATCAAATTTCATCATCAAGCGCGTTTAGGCTTGCTTCGATCTGCCCAGCAAGTTAATTTCCCGTCACGACTCCACGCAACTAAGCAAAGCATCCTCTACAATCTACCACCTGCTCCGCCTGCATCTTTCCGAACCCCTCACCGAGACCGCCCTGACCACTCGGAAGCGAAGCTGATTGACCGCTCAATATTGTACAATGGCCGACAAGAAAGGAAGCGCGTACGGCGCGCCGGCAGGCGACACTGACTTCCGTAAGACGTGGGACCTCGACGAGTACGCTGCGAAGGCCAAAGACCGCGAGGCCAAGGAGAAGGAGGAGTCCAAGGCGCGGTACGAGGCCAAGCTCGCCGGCAAGAAATACCACAAGCCCCTGACCGGCAACGAGACCTTCACGCAGGCGCGGCGCAACGTGCTGGACCTCAGCGCGCAGGTCGGCAAGACGCAGCTGGTCCCCGCGGGCGCAGGCGTCGGCAAGCGCGGCCGTGGAGCAGGTTTCTACTGCGAGCCCTGCGACCTCACGTTCAAGGACAACAAGCAATATGTCGAGCACATGAACACGCCGCAGCACCTGGCCAATACGGGGCAGACGAACGAGGTGCGGCGCGCGACAGCCGAGGAGGTGAGGGAGCGCATCGAGTGGCACTGGCAGCGGAAGCTGGACCTCGAGAAGGAGAAGGCAACGAGTCTGCAGGACAGGCTTGCGCTTCGAGAAGAGGAAAACCTGAAAGAGGCCGAGGAGAGGAGGAAGAAGAGGAAGGAGGCGGATGAGAAGAGGAGGGCCGAGAAGGAGGCGGCGGAGAAGGTCAAGTTAGAGTACGGAGAGGATGTGAGGATTGAGGGGGAGCACGACGAGGAGGATATGATGGCAGCGATGGGGATCACTGGGTTCGGAGGGACGAAGAAGAAATGAGGCGATTTGACCCCGGGGAATCGTGTGGTTTAAGAGTTGTACGATGTCGCAGGATGCAAAAAATGATACCCTTGTTTGGCAGCACGGAACGGCAGGACGCGATGCACTGGGATATCTGATGAAACGAGGCGTTTCTGCCACATGATCTCAGTCTCTCGTGGCATTCCGCTGGGAATCATTCTGGTCATCGCCGACGCTGTAGTAAAGTTGGGTTCGTCTTCGCCGAGCTAATGCCGGTGTACCTCGTCCTCACCGAGGTAAGCCCCCCACCTGACAAACCCCTGTAGCTCGGGTAACCCCACACTCGCATTGGCGCCGATTTCGACCTCCATCACCGACGGTTTGCCGCCCCTTCCCCTCCATCCCTCCAATCGCACTCGGCTCGCACGCGACAGACCACAAACACCCTGACGCCGTGTACTTCCTCGCACATAGAGATCCCAAAGGCGACACCAGTACGACGAGAACAATCTCCTAGAGTTTCACACAATCGCCCCTCGACTTCCGTCTTTCCCGAACGTTCTGTCCAACCGTCTGCGCGGCCGCCACAGCGAACCCCCGAGTGCCACCCTCTGATCGGCAAGCGACTTCCCTCGAGACAGATACCACCCTGCTACAGCAGAAGACCGAGACTTCTTCCAGCGTTACCTGTGATATCATGGCGTCGTCTTCCGCCGCGGCGGCCTCGCTGCTCGGTCGACAGCTCAAGGAGATGCAGACGGGCAAAGACATACCAGGGATATCGTGCGGCCTGGTCAACGACAACAATATTTTTGAGTGGGAAGTCATGCTTATGATTAGCGATGACTGCAAGTACTACGGAGGTACGAGTCTTCCCCCTCCCCCCTCCCCCCTTCTATCTCAGCACAAACCCAGCTGTCATCGGAACATCCAAATCCGCCTCCCTCTTCAGTTTGTGTTTCCGTCCACACAGTCCACTAATATCGAACCCCCCCAAACAGGAGGCAACTTCCGCGCGCGACTCGTCTTCCCTCCAAATTACCCGCTCATGCCGCCCTCCCTGACGTTCCAGACGCCGATCCCGTTCCACCCCAACATCTACCCCGACGGGCGGCTGTGCATCTCGATCTTGCACCCGCCGGAGGAGGACCAGTACGGCTACGAGGCGGCGTCGGAGCGGTGGAGCCCCGTGCAGAGCCCCGAGACGATCCTGCTGAGCACAATCAGCCTCTTCCACGGGCCCAACGACGAGTCGCCCGCCAACGTCGAGGCCGCGCGCATGTTCCGCGAGGAAAGGGAGGGTAAGAACAAGGACTTCCGGAGGCGGTGTCGGGCTTGCGTCCGGGAGAGCTTGGGGGAGGACTGAAATGTTATGCGTCGAGAGGGGTGGTTTGGGGTGGAACGAAACCGCGTTTCCAATGGCCGAAACCATGAGTCCCTTGCGGTTGGAGAGAGGAGCGGGTGGGCATTACAGACGCGAATGCGGCCTCTGGCGGGTTCGGTGGGGGAGGGTGACGGTAAACAGGCGGAACCGGGGTAGCAGGACCACTGCATCATGGCGTTTTGGAGATATTAGCAGCATTTACTGGGCTGGGCCGGCTTTTAAATTGACGCCTTTCTCGTTCGTGGCACCCGACTGAACCGGACTGCCGTATTGTACCTCTATTGCATGGCTTCAGAGTCAGCAGCGAAGCTCAGTTCCTGTCCATGGCCGGAAAGAACCCGAGGAGCAGATGGCGGGCGGGCGTGCATGGTCCCTTGGGGTTCGCAGGCGTGAGTGACACTGGCTGTTGCGGACCATTGTCGGGTTGAAGAGGTGTCACGACGTCCTTGGGTGGCTGCCAAGATCCCTAGAGGAGGTAGCGACTGCGGCCAACGCTGTTGGTTCCAATCAGATGTAAAACACCGTGTGGAAAGATATGGCTCGTTGTCGTTGGTGTCTCCGAGGACAGATGCCAGTGCTTGAAGTTGAACGTGAGCTCGAACAGGGGCATGGGGTATATTGGCATTCTGGAGGACTAGGCGATTCAGCCTCTTCATCACCAGTGTCCTCGGAGCCTGCCCATATGGATAAGACCTTCTACGATATCGTTAGCCCGTAGCATGAACCCCTGCGGTTCGGACCCTCCAGAATGGCAAGGAGTGTAGCGCCAAGCCAGAGGTGTTTAAACAAGGTTACAAGAGTGATTTATAGGACAGTTTTGAACCAACACGAAAGACAGTAGAACGATCTTGCCAGAACCGTAAAGAACGGATCTGATTCTTAGACTTGAAGAGGGAGACAAAGACGAAATTAGATACATGTTTGTGATGGTTCTAACTTGAATGTCAAGTACATCGAGTTCGTCTGATGATCACAGACCAAAATTCCTTACTAAATCTAGACGCAAGCTTAGTATAGACCGCAATACACCAAAAGGCTACAATGATTCATCTCGGGTTGAAGATGACGTCCGGCACCGTCAGGATGTGATTCGAATAGGAGCTGGGTTGCTGTTAGCCAGGCGAACGTTTCTCTGGTTGAGCTAGGATTGAGGTTATTCGTGAGTTAAGTAAGTAGCCTGGACCCTGTATACCGCGCAGCCATGCTCTCGCCGAGAAGTCATTGTTAGATGTTGCAATTTCGTCAAATGTGAAAAAGTGTTGGCGCAATCTAGTGGCGGACCTTCATCAAGGATGAAGGAATCAAGCCGGGGTGGTTCTTGATCATGTTATCTGGGCCCTTGTGTTCTGGGAAAGATAGGATCTGCTGCATCAATCTTTGAGAGACCAGTTTGAACTTCCAGTCTTATCAGTGAAACCTTCCCATTAGTTAGGATCGAAGATTAACCATGTAAGGCGGGTAGAAAAGTATAATATGGATCGGGAGATGGACTCGAAGTAGTGGATGAGAGGTCCGCACAACCTCACGCTTCAAAGGGGTCGATGGAAGGCAACCCTTCGTAGGTAGGAATACATTTGAAAGGGACCTGGACCAGTCTGCTGCTTTAAATAAATTTTTATGGCCGTCGAAAGCGAAAGGACTGCGGTACGAACAACTAGACTCTGGGCTCTTATAATTCCGATCCTGGTCTAGCATAGATGAGTCTTGATGTATTAGCTTCCCAACATAGTATTTTGCATCAGCAAAGTGGGACAGGACACCACGGATCAACACTCAGAGCGCTTCAGCTGTCGGCCAAATCCCATTATTGCTGACTAAAGCGGTAGAACCGAGTAGGAATTAATCAATCAATTAAAGAAAATTTGCTTGCTCCTGCAAAACACATCATCGACATGCTTTCAACAGGACCAAATCATCCCTCATGCGCATCAAATACCAGACATTCGGAACATTGTGGTTAAAGTCCTTATCGGAATCCGAGCTCCTTCCCAATGCAACAAACGAATGGGGGAAACCGAACCGATTAACGCCGGGCGCCTGGCACGCGCGCTGACCCTCTTGGTGGTATGGATCAAGACGAATCGATATCTCCGGTGTCTCTGGAAGCCTCGGGCTGGTCTCCTCTCTGTTTCCGGGTTCTGCATAAAGGTCAAACCGCACACAAACCTAGCAGAGGCGCACACCATGCAGTTCATCGCCCGACGGACCTCTATTCCAGTCCCTAAAGTGCACTGTGCCTTTGTCCATCAGGGTAGCACATACATTGTCATGAGCAAGATCGACGGACAAATGGCATGGCAGGGGTGGAAGAAGCGTTCGGAAGCAACCCAACGACGGATTCTCGATCAGCTGCGTAGCATGGTTTCCCAGCTGCGCGCTATCGCTCCAACAGAAGGCATCGGAATCGCCAATGTCGATGGCGGCCCTATTTACGACTGTCGCTTGCCTTCCAAATCGGTTTGGGGTCCCTTTGCTACGGTACGGGACTTTCATAAGGAGCTTGCTAATGGTGCTGATTTCGAAGTTTGCCATGAGAATCTACCCCCAGGCCTGGATGAACTCTTTAGTTTCTATCGTCAAGCGAACAACAAACCAGTCTTTACACATGGGGACTTAAATAGCTTCAACGTTCTAATAAGGGGAGATGAAGTTGTTGGCCTCATTGATTGGGAAACGGCAGGCTGGATGCCCTCATACTGGGAGTACACGTCTGCATGGTTAGTGAATCCCCAAAACCCGTTTTTGGCAGCAAGAGGTGGAAAAGTTTATATCGCCTATGCCATATGAGCTGAGGATGGAAAACATACGTCGCACATATTTCAACGCAACCTGAGCTAAATATAAGCAAACACGATTCTTGTATATTATGATGATGATTTTGAGCTACCTAATGATGGGAACGCAGAAGGAAAGAAGAAGTAACCAAACAAGGAGAAAAGATCCTACTGGAGTGAAACCTGTCGAATCCAACAAGGTAAAAATCAATCTGCAAACATATTTACGCATTCGCTGTTGATCATACACGTATGATGTTTGTTCTTGCAGCTCAGAGTAGCAGAAGATTGAGAACAGAAACAAAAGAAGGAAACCTCGGGATGACAGTTCGACACATTCGTCTGCCTAGGGCAGTGCTCGACCGCCGTTTCCATGTGGTATCGAGCTTGGCTCGTCTCGAGCTCGATGTGAAAGATCGTTAGCATTTGAAATACTCCAAGATGCCATGCAGTACGCCGCCGTGATGCATCCACAATCCAGACAGGTTGGGCTTTAGGTAGTCGACGTGTCGCATTCCTCAGCATTGGACCCTATAGCCACAGCAAGAACCGCTGAGACAGGTGACACACCATCGACAAAGGTGCGGTTGTTTGCCAAGGAGATCAGGGAATTGGCGGTAGTCGTGCGGACTTTGGAATCGAGACTTTTCTCATACATGCTTTAAAGCAGCCTAAGAAAACAACTCAGCTTCGTCGGTGCGATTGCTCTCGTCGGTCTAAATCTTGTTGGGGACATCTGGCGCGCGGCCCTGACGGTTGCAGCCCCTGAAGCCAGGGCAGAAGATCCACGGTATGCCGGATGGAAAATCTCTCTTGCTTTTCTCTTCTCCTACAATCGCCTTATCCGTGTCCTCTGTCCACTCCTTGGCTGAATCTTTGGGGCTGTCGACTAGCATGCTGGTGGAATCCATGGAGGTAGGTAGGGCCAGGACGGTCTGAATGGGAAACGCCACTGTGGCAAGCACAACGCTGAGGTATGATGAGATGTGCATTTTGTGGGATCGATGGATGGAGAGAGACTTGAGGAGATGAGAAGAGTATAGCCGAGGAAAGAGCTTAGAAAGAACACTTGGTGGTGGTCGCACTGGTGAGTAAGAAATGACAACTGGCGTGTTGATTCTACTTATAAACCCCCCAGAACCATTTCAACTTCATTTTTGCCTGCAGCTTATCTTCCTGAAATGTAGGAGACAAGATCATGTGTTACTGGCTTCTCCAGTTGGGTTTGACAGCCTCTTGTTTTTTGTGGATTCTTTTCTCGGTCAAGTCTCAACGACAGAGAATTCTCCCTGTGGTGTAGCATACAGACAGGCTGACGGACAAAGATATCTGCACAATAGCCCGTCGGCTGGCGCTTGCGTTTGACATACGCGAGATACGAGTGCAAGTTTGTACGAGTTGACACCACCCTAGGCTAGGGTCTATCAATATTACATGCAGAAGAAGAAGATGAAAGTTTGTCGCCATAAAATGTCACTTTACTGCAAGAGCACTGAGAAACTTGAAAACAAACGAATAGACCCAAGCTCGTTTGTGCTTCACATCATGCTAACACGGTTTCCTGAAGAGCATGTGCTCTGATTTCTCATCGCTACAACAAACTCCGAAAACATGGTCTGGAGCCATAAGTGCCAAGCAAAAATTGGATTATGTGCAAACGTTTGTTGTATGCATGTCACATACCACGAGGCACGGCTTGATCTTTTTAAGCTCCATCACACTTAATTACATTATGCACACGTTTCCTGCAGTGCTCCCAAAGTAAATAGAAAAGAGGATAGCCATAAAGAAAAAGCTGAAAAGCCAAACTTCGTACTCATGCCTCACTTTGTCACTGACCGCCATTAAATTAATCAATCATGGATTTTCTTTGTTCGGAAGGTGGCCAGTCTAGTCTTACTCTCTCTGCTCTGTTGGGCATGGTCGGGTTCCTCGTTCCCGTAAGTCCAGATTCCTCATGACTCCAGGCACGACACGGCGCAACTTTTCTGTTAAAATGCGGACAGAAAGAATAACCAGTGGACATATGTACGGGTCTTTTCAAGGCCATTCGCCGTCTATGGTGCACCGCATCATAGTAGTCAAGCACAAGTGAGCTTATACCCGTCTCCACACACGTGTATTGATAACCGTACATCAATGAAACCTGGTTCAGTGTTACATAAACATGCTGAGACTACTATTAGAAACAAGTATGGCATTTGGTTCTCACGAGGAAGCATCTTGTTAGGATGGTCAATATCCGTTCTTAACTAACTAACTAGAGGTTGATCGAGGAGTATGCTGCTGGATCTGTTGGAGAATATGTGCTATGCCTGAGTCCCAGTTTCCCGGAGAGATGGCTAGAATATTTAGTGATTATGCTTCAGAAGTGCTTCATGAATGATGGTAGGATTGCATGCTTGATAGCTTATGTTGCAATTATCAGAGTCGCGATGCTGAAACGTTGAAGTCAAAACTCGACACGCCCGAAATACACATGTCCTGGGCCAGCTATCCAAGATGCCGTGCGTGATTCACACAATCTTGGACGAAATCCAAACGTTACACGCTATAGCGATTTTCTATATCGAGTTCGAACGAAAGCGCTGAGCGCGTTGCGGTTTGATGCCAGACGTGACTTGCAAACCGGTGATGGCACGATTTTCCAAGAGACTATGAGTTATTGAACCAGACCATAGGCTTTTGTGTTGAATCGAGAAGAGTATCTAAAATAAAATGACGCGACTTATGAACCATGCATGGGTTGGGCGATATCGTCGACGCAGAAGTAGATTAGTGGCATTCCTGCAGTTGGTCTCGGATTCAAAGGCTGTAAGCGGTTTGATTTTGAAAGGGGCAGGCAAAGGCACTACTAGGAACCAACTTTACCAAAGAATGGGGTACATTAGACTGGATCTTAGAAACAAATGGAAAGAGAGTGTGCTGTCTAGGCAGGAGAAGGATATTATTACATTTTAGTAATAGTGTTGAAGTAGAATAATCGTACCCGAACATGGTGTGAAGGCATCCTTGGCGGCCATATTCAAGCTTATCTCTTGTTTGGAGGCGACCGTCAAACACTGAGTAGGCTGAATGAATGCAGTCATTCCTCCGCCATACTGAAGGTAGCCTCCAATGTATCCGCGATTCCGCCAATATCCCCCCCCCCCTGTGCGCCGCTTGTTTGTGACTGCGGCTGCAAGCTCAGGTCTAGAGGTAGTCGATGATTGTGCTAGTGACGTAAGATCGGATTCGTGGCGGTGAGATACTGTCCCAGGACACGTGCGGGACTTATCAACGTGCGTGACGGTTGCCATTCGCCTAGACTGGCATCTACTGCCGCCTAGGCTACAACTGATACGGCATACGTGCGGGGCGCGGGGGTCGGTCGTGGGGGCCCAGTCCGCGGCGCTGGCCTCGCCGAACTAGTTGAGGTCCGTCAGCTGGGTGACGCCGGCACTCGAGATGAAGTGCAGGGGCACGCGGCGCGGGGCAGCGAGGCGGGCGAGAATGCGCGTGCTCGCGACATTTGTGCGGCGGAGCGTGGCGTATGTCTTGAGGAACGAAACATCGGCGCCGTTATGGATCACGGTGTCGGCCTCGGCGAAGATAGAGCCGGCGTCGGCGGCAGAGAGGCCGAGGTTTGGGGCTCCGAGGTCGCCGCGGTAGATGCGAACCCGAGGATCGGAAAAGGGATCCGAGGGGGACGAGGAGGAGGAGGAGGAGGAGGAGGATGGGAGGTTCCGCACCGCGATGCAGTGTATGCGTTTAATGGTGGGTTGGCGGAGGAGAAAGTCAACGAGGCGTCGTCCCAGGAAACCTGTGGCGCCCGTGAGGACAACGACGCGAGGTGGTAGGTTGACTTTGGTCGCAACGGAGGTAGAGGCAACGTCGACGGGAGCCAGCGACGATGAGGCGTCGAGGGACGTCTCGGCGTCCCAGTCGATGACCGTCGAAGCCGAATTCCCGTCTGTAGCCCCCCCCGAGAACAACAAGTCGGCCATGCCTGCGACGGTGCTGGACTCGAACATCTCGTGCAGAGGGGGGGGTGCCTTGCCGGAAAACTTCTCGAACAAGCTTTGCAGGTTCACGAGAAGGAGAGAGGTGCCCCCGACGTGGAAAAAGTCGGTCAGGGGGTCGATGGAATACTGGTTCACGACGTCGCTGGGGATGACCTCCTTCCACAGCTCCCAGATCTCGGCTTGGTTGGGCGTGAGTCCAGCCCCTTGGCCCGGCTGACTGTTGTTACCATCGCCGGAGCGATGACGCGTCGAGAGGGGCAACGTCTGAAGAGCACGGCGATCCAGCTTGTGCGAGGCGCTCATGGGCAGGGCGGAAACGGGCACGATGAGAGACGGCTTCATGTGCCGGGGGAGTGTCAGGCGAGCGCTGAACTCGGCCAGGAGATCCTTCTGGTTATCGCTCCCGTGAACCGCTGCATCGTCGTTCGCGGCGAGGACGACGTGAGCAACAAGGTACTGCGGGCCGGCGTCCGACTCGGCACCGTCCTGGCGAACAGACACCGCGGCTTGGGTGATTCGGCCGCCGCCGGCCTGCAGGATGGCCGATTCAATGTCAACGAGGTCCATACGGATGCCACGGAGCTTGATCTGCGTGTCGCCCGCGATGCGGCCTTCGAGAACGAGACCGCCGTCGGGGCTGAGACGCCCGCGGTCGCCGGTCCGGTGCTTCGTCTTCCATCCGCGGGCTGCGAACTCCGGGGGCGCCGATTTATCCAACACGAAAGACTCCGAGGTAAGCCTTCCGTTGTTAAAGTAACCCAGACCGACTCCGGCGCCGCCGATGCAGACTTCGCCCGACACGCCGGCGGGTACGGGCCTCAAGTCCCGGTCGACAATGGAGATGGAGTAGTTGGGCCAGGTCATCAGGGGCAGGGCGGCGATGCTGCTGCTGCTGCTGCTGCTCTCAAGGTCCCGATACGGCATCTCGCGGGTGTTGGACGCGAAGCTGGTCTCGGTCGGCCCGTATGCGTTGACGAGGGCGAGATCGGGTTTCTCGAGAGACCGGAACGCCGAAAGGAGATTCTGGATCATCTTCTCGCCTCCGGACGCGGCCACTCTCCACTTGGAGCTCTTGAGGTGCTTTGAGCCGGCACCGATCCACGAGGAATATTCGGTGGGCGTTGCCACCGTGAAGGTGACTTGCTCGGCGGTTAGGAGCCGAGCGAGGCCGGCCGCGTCGCTGCGCAGCTGGGAGGGTGCGACGACGAGGGTGCCGCCGTTGGCAAGAGCTGTCAGGGTCTGGGCCAGAGACATATCGAAGTTGAAGGCAGCCTGCTGCAGCATGACATCGGAGCCTTCTTTGAAGCCCCATAAGTGGTGGGTAGCGAGCTCAATGTTATTCCTCACAGAGGCGTGGCTGAGCGAGATGCCCTTGGGCGTGCCGGTCGTGCCACTGGTGTAGAGCACGACGGCCGCGTCGCCGGCCCTGGCTCGGGTCGAGACCTTGGAACTGAGCGGCGACGAGCCCTGGTCCCCGACGACGTCAATGAGGACGGCCGTGGAGTTCATCTGGTCAAAGAGCGATCTGCTGCTCGCGTCGACGAGGACGCAAGCCGGCCGGCACTCACGTACGATGGCTGCGAGACGGTCGATGGAGCTGAGGCGAGGGTCCAGGGGCGTGTAAGTGGCGCCCACCTTCCAGATGGCCAGAATGGAGCAGACAAAGTCCAGGGTCGAGGCTTGCATGACGCCCACGATGCTGTTGCTGCTGCTGGCGATTCCCGCCTTTGCGAGGCGTGCCGCAATGGCGTCAACCCGTGCCGCCATCTGGGCATAGGTGAGGCCGCCTCCACGGCCATCTCGCAAGGCAGCCTTGGACGCGTACTTGGTTGCCATGTCGTCGATACGATGCATCAGTGTCTCGGGCCAGGTGAAGTCGTATAAGGGGCCGCGCCCCAGCCTCAGGGCCGCGTCCACAGCGGCCGTGTCGTACATGGCCGGGCGGCCGAGGGTCGAGGCCGGGTTCCGCGAGAAGGCGGCGAGGAGACGGAAGTAACAGTCAAGAAGCAGGTTGGCACCATAGAGGTCATAGAGACCCTGCTGGGCCGTCAAGACGACGAGCGAGTCGCCTTCGGGGTTGTCGACGATGTCGAGGCTGACGTCGTACGCTACCTGGCCGCCGGCGATGAGTTCGCCCGAGCCAGTGCAGCCGCAGAAGGGGCGCGTCTCGGACACGCCGCGGCGGTAGTTGAGGAAGGTCTGGAAGAGGGGCGCGTGCGACGACGAGCGCGGGATGGCGAGCTCGGAGAGGAGGATGTCGAAGGGGACCCTCGAGTGGGCAAAGGCCTCTTGGGACGTCTTGCGCATCTCGGCCAGGGCGTCGCCGAACGTCTTGTGCGCCAGCGCGTCCTCGCCGCCGCCCTTGACGCGAAGAGGAAGCAGGTTGAGGTAGAGGCCGATGGCGCCCGCGAGGCCGTTGTCCTTCCTGTTGGCGTCGGCGATGCCGATGCAGAAGTCGTCGGAGCCGCTGAGGCGGGCGATCAAGGTCCTTAAGACGGCAAGGTGGAAGTGGAAGGGCGTGGCCTTGAATCGCCGGCACACGTCCTGGATAGCCCGCGACTGCTCGGCATCGACTCGGCGCTTGACCGTGTGCGTGTGGTAACTGGGGGGGGGGGCGCCGGCGGGCCGAGACGTCTTATTGGAGACGGGCAGGAGAGGCGTGGGCTCGGGGACATGGTCGAACTGGGTGCGCCAGTAGGCCAGCTCCGGCTCCCACTGGCCGGACCCGTACTCTTTGGCCTCCTTGACGGAGAAGTCTGGATACTGGGTGACGGAGGCATCCAGCGGCTGGCCATTGTACGCCTTCTCGAGGTCGGCGAAGAAGACTTCGAAGCTTACGCCGTCCATGTTGATGTGGTGGAAGCCCAGGACCAGCACGTGTTCGGTCGACGACTTGGAGAGGAGCTGCATCCGCATCGTCTGGCCCTCTTCGAGCTTGTAGACGGTGTTCTTGACCTCGTCGTAAGCCGCCTTCACCTCGGCCTCGGCGTCGCCGTTGGCGGGTCCGCGACGTACGACCGGAGAAACCAGAAGCGAGACTGGCCAAAGGACAGCGGGACCGTCCGGACGAGGGACTTGCCCCCAACGGCGGCGGGCTTTTCTGGGGCCTCACAGTCGGAAGAAGGGGAGGAGGGCTCAGAAATGGACAAGACCGAGTCCGTACTGTCGCCGCCCTTGTCAGTGAAGTCGGATCCTGCATGATCCCAAGCAGTGAGGCTCTCGGAAGAGGAAACGGCAGAACCGGCGGATGCCGGCTTCCTTGCCCTATTCTCGTTTGTCATTCTTGTGATGATGTCCTGGGATGCTGGCTTGTTCGGGATTGTCGCAGGCGGGGGAGTCGGCGCCGGCGCCGCAGGCGCCGCCAATGGTCTTTTGGCAGCGTCCGGTCCGTCCGGCTTCCGAGCCTTCGGTTCGGCCGCTGGAGGTTGTGAGGCCGAAGCTGCTCCGTCCGACTGCCGGAGCTTTGGCGTCATGGACTCCGGGATGATGCTCTGGACGAACTCGACCAGCGCTCTGGCGGTGCCGCCGTTGAGAATCTTGAGGACAGGTACGTCGACGGTGAGCTCCTTCAGGAACCAGGACCTCAAGTACACGGCGACCAGTGAGTCCATGCCGAGCGTCTCCAGAGGGATCTCGAGCACGTCCCTGTCGGCGTCGGCCTGTAGGGAAGAGGCAAGCTTGGCGTGGAACGCATCTGACACGATGGCGAACACTTCTTCTGCAGTCTTGGCGTCCTGCAGCCTCGTCTTGACGGGCACGCCCTGCTTGGAGGCGCCTGCAGCCGCCGGCGTCGTGTTGCCCGTCTCTAGGACGAGATGCTGGAAGATGGGGTTGGTGAACCAGGTGATGTCGGGGTCCTCGTCGCTGTATTGGAGGCGCAGACCCGCGGTCGTCGTCACAGACTGCGGCGAGCTGGGGTGGCTGGCGAGGACGGCCTCAGCGAACATGGTGAGGAAGTCCTGCTCGCTCATCCACATGTTGCCGACGGAGAAGAGGTACTTTTGCTGCGCGAAGCTCAGCTTGCTGGTGACAGAGCCGTTGCCCATGATGGCGCCGATCTCGACCGACGAGCCGGGGACGCCGCGCCTGCGGCGCTGGGCCGCGAGCGCGTTCATGAACATATTGGCACCGCCGTAGATACTCTGGCCGGGGTTCCCGGTCGTGCTGGCGACGGAGGAGAGGAAGACGAAGAAGTCGAGGGGTGTCGAGTGGAAGATGTCGTCAAGGTAGATGCTGCCGCGCACCTTGGGTCCCAGGACCGTGTTGACCGTCTCGACTGTCGTGTCGGCGAACATGGCGTCGCAGAGGACCATGGCACCTTGGACGACGCCAGCGATGGGCGGCATGGTGGTCAAGATGGTGCGGTGGGCTGAGTTGAGGGCCTCGCGGTTGGTGACGTCGCTGGAATTGTCAGTGTTTATGTTTCTGTATTAGGGGGAGAGTGAGAATAAGAGTGAGAATGAGAGTGAGAATGAGAGCGTATGAGATAAGAGGGAAAGATAGACCATCGCGCCAAAACTATGGCGGACACAGGTTGGGATGACTTATTCCTTTGAGAATATCTGGATCCTTGCACCTTGGGATTCCATGCTCTGAAGCCACGCCCGATCGACCTTTGGGTTGCGGCTCGTCATGACGACGTATCGGGCCCCTCGGTCCACCATCCACGCGCAGAGAGAAAGTGCGAGCCCTCCGGTGAGGCCCACGAGCCAGTACGTCTTATCCTCCTTGAAGCGTACGATGGAGTCGACAGGCTGGATATGCGCCTTGACTTTGGATTCCGCCGTCCAGTTGATGAGGACGAGACCGCTGCCGGTGCGTCGTGTGATATCTGACTCGGCCGACGGGTTCGCGAGTGTGGTCGGAGTGGCGACGGTGACCTTGGACATATCAAACACATGTCTCTCGGCCTGAGTGTGGGCCCAACACGTCCGCAAAATGTCCGGGACGGCACACTCCAGACCGAGGAATGTTGAAGACGTGACGTGAGCCACGACGTCGGTCAGCGAGCCGAGGGTCTCGACGCGGCAGTGCGGCGGGATACAGTCGGTGATCAGCCCGGCGACGTCTTGCTGGGTGCCGGACAGGTTTAAGAAGCAGCCCACCGTCTTGGAGGGTAGCTTGGCCTTGACGGATTGACGCGACTCGAGCGGGTGAACGTGGACGATGTTGGACGAATCGCTGCTGCTGCTGCTGCTGCTGTTGTGCTTTTCCTTCAGCAATCCGGACTGGGTGCTGAGCAGGGTGAGCCCGACACGCTTCGTGGCACAGCGGGCGGATAAGGCCGAAGCCAGCGACTTGTCGGCGTCGAGAACGACGAGCGACTCTCCAGGGGCGACGCCGGCGACCGCAGTCAGGGCCATGAGCTGCGCGTGGAGGGCGGCCAGCGTCTGTTTGCCCTGGGCCATGGTACCGGCGCATGGGATCGTCCATTGCCTGTCGACCTTGACGACCGACCTCTGCGAGTCGCTAAGGGCGAAGACGGCCTTGCCCGAGGAGACGTCTTTGCCGAGGACCAGGAACAAGTGGTCGGACGAGGGGAGCTTCACGGACCGAAGCACGGCGTAGTGGACGGCCACAGACACGGTGTCTAGGCGGGTCTCGGCGCACCCGTTGTCGACGGCGGTGTTATTCGCACCTGCGTCGGCATGCGAGGGGTACTCGTGGAGGACGAAGCCCTCTCCCCGGGACACGACCGACACGGGCACCTTGTTCTGATCGACCTCGTTTGTTAGGGCACGCTTCTGAGAGTTGTACCGGGCGTTCCGGGCCTTGCTCAGTCGGATGCGGGGCACGAGGAAGCTTCCGTTGGCGAACCGCAGCTCGGGTTCCCGGTACCAGGTGAGGCCTTCAATCTTGTTCTGCTGCTCGAGGGTACCGAGCAGGTCGAACTCAAGCATCTTCCCCGCCAGTCGCTGGGCGGTGGCGTCCTCGACCTGGTCGAAGTCGAGGTACCCGAGGCGGACGTGGTCCATCTCGAGCACCATGGTCCTCCCGACGCCCGCGGCCATGTTGGAGTACGGGTTGGCGCCCGAGGCGCCTTGGGTGATCCAGTAGACGCTCTTGGACTGCTGGAAGATGTGCTTGAAGCCCTCCAGCTTCTGGGTCGTCACATCCTCGAACAGCGGCTCGTTGAGCTCCACGAGGGAAAGCACACTCCCCATGACGGGCAAGCCACGAGACGGAACCTCGTCGATGCTGGGAATCCACGAGACGGCCTTGTAATGGGACTCGAAGAGCTTCTCGAGGGCCTCAGCCAGGGGCGCGGCACCTCCGACAATGGTCAGCTGCTCCGGGTCAATGGCCACGCCAAGGGACGTGGAGGAGCCGGAGGAGGAAGGGATGCTGATGGGATTTCTCAGCAGCTGGACGCGGTCGTCGACGGCTTGGGTCAGGATCACGGAGAGGGAGCCCAGCGAATGATGCGGCGTAACGACGTCGACGCCCGAGAAACCGTTCCGGCGCATGACTTGGTCCCAGCCCTGCTGGTCGACGCAGGGCGAGTACTTGCGGCCGTCGGGTACGCCGAGCCACCATCCCGGCAGCGGGCCAAAGATGAAGCCGAACCTCAAGGGGTCATTGTCGGTGATTTCGAGGAGCAGCAGATAGCCGCCCGGCCGGATGAGGCGGCGGAGCTGGGCCATGGTGTCGTCGAGGGAGCGGGTGGCGTGGACGACGAGGTTGGCGATGACGACGTCGAACGAGGCCTCCTCGTAGCCCTGCTCGACGATGTCCTTCTCGATGTCGAGCACGCGGAACGCCATCTTGGACTCGTAGGCGCGGAAGGTCTCGCGGGCGGTGCGGAAGAAGCCGCTCGAGATGTCCGTGTACGTGTACGAGGCGAAGGCGTTGTCGAGTCGCCGGAGCATGACCTTGGTGGCACCACCGGTGCCGGCGCCCACCTCGAGAACGCGCATGTGCGGATAGCGGTGCGCCATGTGGCCGGCCATGCGAGCGAGATCCTCGGTGTACTGTGCCATGCCCATGGCGTCCGCGTAGAACCGGTTGAGCATGTTGTCCCGGACCATGGGCTCGAGCGCGTTCATCTCGCCCCGGAAGACGGCCGGGAGGTTCTCGCCGACCGAGTGCATCAGCTGCAGGTCGATGCTGTTCGGGTACCGGGCGACGATGGCGAGCACGTCGTCCCGGGTGTCCTTGTCCCACTCGGCGGCGCGGATGTGCGGGAGGGTCCCTTGGGTGATCCGGCCACGGACATGGTCGATGTATTCGAGGAAGCGGACTTGGTGTTCCTCGAGGGCCTCACGGCCCGCGCCGTCGGCCACCTCGCGGTCGATGTTGCGCAGGTAGTAGTAGGCCACACGCTCCATGGCGTCGAACATATCGGCCTCGAGGGCGCGCCGCTCGCCGTGCAGCTCCAGGTTGGCCCCGGCGGGCGTCATCGTCTTCCATACCACCTCGGAGAAGATGTGCAGGTCTGTGGCGGCCGAGGGCGGCGAGAGCGGCTTCGTGCGGAGCCCCTGCAGCTGGATCAGAGCGAACCGGCCGTCCTCGGAGAAGACGTCGACATCACCGCCGACGTCAGCGGCCACGTTATCCGCCTCCGGTCCCAGAGGAACCGAGGACCGGAAGGGGAGCTGGGTGCCGGCGGCCACTCGGCCGAGCATCTCAAAGTTGAACCGGACGCAGTCAATGCCGGTGGGCAGATAGATGCTCTGCAACCGGGTGTCTCCGGGGAAGGCGAAGGCCAGGAGGATGGACTGGACCGTGGCGTCGAGGGCGGCCGGGTGCATGAGCATCATGTCGAACGAAGGCGTCGGCTCGGGAATCCTGACGACGCCCGTGGCGGCCCCCATGCGGCGCTTCAGCCGGGAGAGCGCCTTGAACGGCCCGGCGTAGCCATAGCCAATCTTGTCGACGGCCTCGTAGAAGCGTTCCTCGTCCAAGTCCTTCATTTGGCTGTCTTGCTCGAGACGCCCGGGCAGGGCATCCTCGGACGGATCGCCGAGGAACACGTGGAGATCGCCCGACGCATTCTCAATGAGCTTGACCGACTCTCCGCCCTGCTGGCTGGAGAAGACAAAGTGGGCCGTGACGCGGCCCGGCTTGCGGTCGATGGCCGTCAGGGAGAAGAGCGTCTCGATCCCCGTGTTCTCCTCGATCATCAGGGCGTTCTTGATGACGAGACCGCGCACCTCGACCGTCCGCACCGACTCTTTTTCTATGCCGTCAAAGAGCTGCTTGACCGCTTCGAGGGCCGTTGATATGTAGCCCGCGCCGGGGAACACGGTCTGGCCCTGCGCGTTGTGCTTCAACAGCCACGGCAGCTCGGCCGAGTGGAGGCTGTTGCGCCACCGGACCTCGGTTGGACTGTCGTCGATGAGCCGGGCTCCAAGCAGCTCGTTGGTCGGGGTGTTGCTGGTCAGCATGGCCTTGGACAACCGGGACTGGAAGTGGTATACCCGGTCGTGCTCCCACGGGTACGATGGCAGGCCTTTGATGAGCCGTGGTCGAGAGGCTGAACCATCATCATCATCATCGTTTGCACCGGATGCAAAGGCCTCGAAGGCAGCGAAATCGACAGCCTTGTGGCCCAGGACCGCCCACATCTCGCCAACGCACTCGGCAAAGGACTCGACGCTGTTGGCGTCTCTGCGCAGACACCCCCCATAAGGCAGCTTCTCGCCGACGACGGCCTGGATCATGGCACTGGCAGGCCCCTTGAGCGCCGGGTGAGGCCCGACCTCGAGCACGTAGTCGAACCGCTGCTCGCCGCCAAGGGCGTACGACAGCGCCTGCGAGAACAGTACGGGCTTGGTCATATTATCGCCCCAGTATTTGTCCTGGACGCAGGCCTCTTCCCCAATGTCCTCCATGTCCCCGACGTAGACGCTCGAGATCCATTGACACGCCGTTGCCGCCTCGCCGCGCTCCGCTTGCACTTTGACGCCGCACTTCTTCAGCGAGCTGATGTAGGGCGGACAACACGGCAGCATGTGGTGCGAGTGGTATGCCTTGTCCACCTGCAGCGGCCTGTTGAACCTGCCCTCGGCGTCGAGGATCTTCTTGACATCCTGGACGGCGTCTTGGTCGCCAGACAGAGTCACGCTCTCGCGCGAGTTGCTCGCGGCGACGCAAAGCCGGCCCTCAAAGGTGTCGAGCGCGCAGAGCTCCTTGGCGTCCTCAAAGGACGTTCCAACGGCTATCATGCCTCCCTGCTGGTCACGGGGACCCTTGGCCCAGGTCATGTTGACGCCGCGGTAGTACGCCGCGCGGATGGCGTCCCGGGCCGAGAGGTAGCCCGCCGTGTACGCGGCCGAGATCTCGCCCGAGGAGTGGCCCACGACGGCAGAGAAGACGACGCCGGCCGAGCGGAGGAGCTGCACCAGCATGACTTGGACGGCTGTGCAGAGCGTCTGGGAGATGAGAGCCTGGTGCATGCGGGAAGTCTCGGGGGGTGCAAGCAGCTCGTCCATCAATGACCAAGAGGGCCGGTCCTCCGCAGGAAGCGATTGGAGGCTCTCCTCCAGCTCCTCCATGATGGCCCTCGCAGCCGGAGACGCAAGGACCATGTCGGCGCCCATCCGCGGCCACTGAGCTCCTTGTCCCGTGAAGACGCCCAAGACGCGAGGGCGTGTGTCGAGGGACTTGACTCCCGACATGCTGCCGCCGCTCGGGCTGTCTAGCTTGCTGCGGGCCTCGAGCTTGGTCTTGAGGGACTCGAGATTGACGGCCGAGATGACGGCCCGTCTCTCAAGTGTCGAGCGGCGCTGGTTTAGCGTGAAGGCGAGGCTCCGGAGATCGACGTCCGGGTGCGCCTTCAGGTACGCGTGGTAGGCAGACAGCATCTCCGCCAGGGCCCTCTCCGACGCTGCTGAGAATGTGAAAGGGGAGAAGACGGCCGCCGCGGCCGACTTGGACACCTGTAAGGACGAGGACGACGAGGAGGAGTCTGCCTCGGAAGCCGGCTCGTAGCTCTCAATGATGGCATGGGCGTTGGCGCCTCCGAACCCGAAGCTGTTGACGCTAGCTCGGAGGGGCTGGCCCGGCTCGGGCCTGGGCCAATCCATCAACTTGGTCGGGACC
Organism: Colletotrichum cereale; assembly: GCA_034509685.1. Taxonomy (NCBI): domain Eukaryota; kingdom Fungi; phylum Ascomycota; class Sordariomycetes; order Glomerellales; family Glomerellaceae; genus Colletotrichum; species Colletotrichum cereale. Next base: position 12,090 of record JASUDE010000396.1, on the reverse strand, counting down.
TCGAGATGCTCGTAAAAGGGCTCAACTGCCGGGTTCACGCGGTCCAGGTGGAGGTTCGGCGGGATGCGGCGGGCCTTCATCGCCAGCGACGCCTTGATCAGCGCCGCCAGCCCGGCGGTGCCCTCCGTGTGGCCGATGACGGTCTTGATTGATCCGACGTAGAGTTCTGGATCCCTTCCCACCTTCCGTTGAAAACCGCTCTCGGGGCCGAAAAAGGCCGAACTGATGGCCTCAGCCTCTACGGGGTCTCCCGCTGGCGTGCCCGTGCCGTGGGCTTCAAAGTACTGCGGCCGGTCCGACGGCTTGCTGAGGTCCAGGCCGGCCCGCTTGTAAGTATCCCGGATGAGGTTCGCCTGAGCGAGCGGACTGGGCATCGTGATACCTGGTTTTTGCAAAAGCAGGGTCGTCATTGTTAGCCAAACTGTTGTTGAAAAGTCGGGGGCGCAAGAGTGAGTGTAGGCAAGTGAGTGAGTGAGAATGTGAGAACCCACATACATACCCTTAGTTCGGCCATCCTGGTTAACTCCAGTCTCGCGGATAATACATTCAATATGGTCTCCGTCGGCCAAGGCGGCGCTCAGCGTCTTGAGCACAACCGAAGCAAACCCCTCGCCGCGGGCATATCCGTCCGCCGAGGCGTCCCACATGCGTGAGCGTCCATTCGGCGACAGCATCTGCAGCTTGCTCTCGGCGATATACTGCGAGGGCCCCAGCAGCAGATTGGTCCCGCAGGCGATAGCAACGGGGGTCTCGCCAAGCCGGAGGCTCTGCACGGCCTGGTGGACGGCCACCAGGCTGGATGAGCAGGCCGTGTCGATGGTGACGGAGGGGCCGTGCAGATCAAAGAAGTAGGATATCCTATTTGAGAGAATACTCCTCGCCGTACCGGGGGCGAAGTAAGTCGGGAAGGCGTCGAGGTCCTGTCCGAGGAGCTCAGAGTAGTCTCCGCCCATGTTGCCGACAAAGACGCCCGTGTTCGAGCCCTTGAGGTGTTGCATGGGGATACCCGCCGCCTCAAGACTCTCGTACACCGTCTCGAGAAGGAGGCGCTGCTGCGGGTCCATGGCAATGGCTTCCTGGGGCTTGACGCCAAAGAATTTGGCGTCGAACAACTTGAAGTTCTCCTGCAACATGTACGAGTGGCGGACGTTGCTGGTGCCGTGGTGCTTGTGGTCCGGGTGGTAGAACCTGTCGACGTTGAAGCGGTCCGGCGTGATCTCACTGACAATGTCGCTTGGGCTCTCCAACAGGTCCCAAAGCTTCGACGGCGTCGTAGACCCGCCGGGGAAGCGGCACCCGCTGCCTACGATAGCGATGGGCTCATGCTCTTTCGAGTGCTGCAGCCCGCTGTTCATGTTTGACGTGTTTGAGAAGTGTGTTGGGTAGAATGAAGATTGGTTTTTGAGGTATGGCCCACGTCGAGAAGCAAGCAATAGAGGTAGAGGCCCTTAGTGGTATGTAAAGAGGTTGCTTTCTGGGACGGAATAAGATGGTCTACGAGTGACGGCTTCGTAAGATAGTACAACAGTTGATGTGAATGGTGGCTCGGCTGCATCCGGAACTCAGAGTCTGATTTGGATGTTTTGTCCCGCGGTACAGACATATATAGTCAATAGAGCCTCGTAAACTAGCCTGTTACACTGTCCTCTTACCCTGAAAATATCCGGTTGCAAGTCCGAGGATGATTGCGCGGCGCCAAAAGGAACTGCGGCTCTGTTCCGGAATATCCACACGGTTCGGTATATAGTCAATAGAGCCTCTTACACTAGCCTGTTACACTATCCTCTTACCATAGAACTATTCAGTTGCGAGTCCGAAGATGAGTGCGTGGCGCCTAAGGAACTATGGCTCTGTTCCAGAATACCCACACTCTTCGGTGTCCGTAAGTCGTGCAGCCTTGAATCTCAAACATGTTTTACACGCAGAGATCCACACGACTGTGTAGTCGACTACGTTTGTACGACTCAGAGTGCGGCCAGCTGGCTTGATTGCTGCAGATGTAGGCGTGAATAAGTCGAGCAGCTTGAGACCGGACACATTGCAGGGATATGTCGGAAGGGTGTTTATGGCTCTGACTTTTTTCTCCTATTGGCGCTGTCTCGTGGGAGATGTGTTTGCGTCACCGCAGAATATGGTTCTATTTTCGACGGGTGATCGGATCAAAGTAGCCTAAACTTGGCGTTGCCATCTAACGATAAAGTTAACTGTCGCATTATTGACGGCCAGCTCTGATTAGCAAAGTTCAGGAACAAAAACTACCATAGGTGACAATGGAGCAGACCAACCTTCTTTCAAGGTAGAATTCCTTTTTCTCAACTTGACTACCCACTCAGTCTCGTTGGGGCGCAACACCACGATGCCGACAGAACTTGCCAACCAAAGAGTCGCTATCTACGAATGGGCCCCAACTTCAGTACTGGTCGTAACATCACAAAGTTTTCGTTTTGGCTCATACCCTCGCCTTATGTATTCGTGACACGAGGGCTTGGATTATTGCCACCCTTTTTGGTACAGGGGAAATTGCCAGTATTCTGTCAAAATCTCCAACTACGTGTTTCTAAAGCCGCACGACTATCTTCTCGCCCGAAATCTCCTTCCTCTTCAATATCTCCAAGCCCTCCAGAACTGCCTCAAGCCCCCCGTCGAGAATTCGCAGCGGATGCGGCCTCAACTTGCGTTCGTTGACGAGGCGCTGTACGCTCCTGTAGCAACCAGCCCCCCAAACGCCCATCTCGGGATTCTCGGGTTTACCATATCCGTCGGTCAGAGGGATGGCCTTTCCCGTGACCATCTGGCCCATGATGAGCTCTCTTTCGATGAGCTTAGCCTTCCCTCCGGATGCCACTTCTTGGTACGACTCCAGCGCCACGTATCTGCCGCCCGCGCGGCCCATTGCCTCGCCTGCCAGCGCCATCGTCCTCAGGTCGGAGAAGGGGTCCACAATGTACTTGAGATTATTCCTGGTCAGGGCCTTGATGTCGGCCGAGCAGGTCGGCGCATGATAGTCGTAAACGGCGTCGGCGCCGTACGACTTGACGAGCTCAAAGTTCTTGGGCGAGCAAGTTGAAATGGCACGATGTCCTAGACTGTCAAGGTTTTTTTTGGGTCATCAGCGTCAACTCCATCTAGTTGTTGAAAAGTCAAACTCTCTCCCCATCGCTCTCGGCATCACTCACAGCTTCACCATTTGAATCAACGTCGTTCCCACCGAAGTAGAACCGCCCCAGATGAGCACGTCAACCGGAGTAGCCGCGGGTTTCTCAAAGGTGCCTGGTAGCTTCAACGACTGGAACAGAGACATACACGCCGTTGCGATGCAGGTGCCGCTCAAGCCGGCTGCCTCCTCGAACGACATCCAGTCTGGGGATTTTCCAGGTGTAGAGAGCGGTAGCTTTGAGATACTCGGCGTAGGCCCCAGAGTCCTTATCGTGCGGGTTGTTGCCGATGACGGCGGCAAAGACACGGTCGCCGACCTTGAACAGACCGTTCTCCGCCACCTCGTCCGTCAGTGAGACGACGGTTCCCGCAAAGTCACAGCCATTGTACGTTCCGGGGCCCGGGAACCGCCGGGGCATCTTGAAGTCACACGGGTTCAAGGCCACGGCAGCTGTCTTCACCAGCATCTGGCCGGGCGCAAGGACAGGGAGGGGAAGGCCCGGCGTGATCTTGGTCGTCCCAGCCTCGTGCTGCACGATGGCGGTGTGCGATGAGGGTATCTGTGTCTCCATGGTGTTCAAGCTGAGGATGACGAGTGAGCCATCAGGGAAGCAAACGGCGCTTGGAGGACAGTCTAGAGAGAATCGTTCCTGCGGGGGATTTGTTTGGGCCCCACATTAGCAGAAACCAGATTCGTTCGTCTTACACGAGTCAAGGCGCTCTCATCGCGTTGCCGTTCAACATTATTTCTTCATCCTGTTCAACGACATTCTTTCCACCGTTTCCGAGGCGTTGGGGCCACGAGTTCGGACTCGGCGAGTCAGGTCCGGGACCTCCGATGTTCTGGGAGAGAGTGGGGGCCATCGGAGGGATCGGACTCGGCGGCGCTGCCGTGTGCCGATGTCAACCGGGGTAGGGGGATGATCCTTGCACTCCCCTCCAAGAAAAGACGCGGTCCGAAACGTATTCCTAGATTTTCTTGTTCCCTTTGGCCACGGTAACGATCCGAGAAACAACCTAGTCTACGACTTAATTATCTCGAATTCTCCTCTGGAAGAAAAGAAAAAAGGAGAATTCCCAACCCCGACTTGTATCATTGGACTGTTCTTTGCACGTTGTAAAATTAGATGCAATAGAGCGAGTCTCAGCCCGACATGCGTCAACTCATCATACTCTTTCTCCTCGCCTCGCATATGCCATTGGTAACTTGCTGGGATTATCCAGGGTGGTCTCCGCACTGGGACGAGCACTGGACGGTCGATGGCCAACAGGTCGTGATGGCCGGCGATGACTGTACCGTCAGCCATTTGACCATGTACGAGATGGAGAAAAGCCGCCAGCCCGTTTACTTCTCAACCGACCCCCTTGACGACCCGGAGGCGCCCAAGATGCTGCCTCTCAACTCTACAGGGGGTGAGCAGTGGGAGTTTGACGCCGTGTCTGACGACGGGACTCTGACCTTTATCGTCGGCTTCTACCGCGACCCCAACTACGCCATCCTCGGTACCGGCAACCTTCGACTGTCGGCCGAATTTGCCTACGCCAATGGCACCCGCTTTGTCCGTGTTGACTACCCGACCGACTCGATTGTCGAGTCCTGCCCAGGATTTACTCGCGGCGTCTGGAAGTCGGAGGACTACAGCTACACGTTCGAGATATCCAAGGACATGAGTCTCGCACGCATTGGCTTCAACACCGAGGACCTCAAGGGAAGCGCCATGATCAAGTCTGTCACCTCGCCGCGCTACCCCGACGGCTCTGTATTCACCCCGCGCCAACGCTACCACCGAAGCGGTTCCCTACTTCCACTGGATTGAGCCTATCCCCGTCGGACGAGCCTACGTCGATGTTGAGATCCAGGGCATGCCCTATCAGTTTACCGGCCTTGGTGGGCACGAAAGGCTCTGGACGGCCTTCAGCTGGTTCACCTGCCTCAGCGACTTCTCGGCAATCCGCATCATGGCCGGTCCGTACGCCCTAACGCACATCGCCTATAGGTCAGCCATCGTGAAGGACATGCACCATCCATCTGTTGCGCTGTGGGAAGACGGTAAGCACATCTTCTCGGCGACGGCGTCCGAGCCGTCCGAGACGGAGGACTACGCTGTGCTAGAGAAGACGTATCACGGCGACGTGACGGGCAATCTAAAGGATAGATCGACGGGGCGTGAGCTGGTTCTGGTGTCTCCCACGCGGAAGAAACAGTGGAGTTTCACTATCACCCACAAGAACCTCGGTTTTGAGTACTTTCTAGGTGAGGGTGTTGGAGGCAGCGGGTTTGTCGCAGCTGCGGTTGGCGGGTCTATCGGGCTAAAGCAGTACTTTGGCGCTGCTTTTGTCGAGTCGCTAGAATTTCCCAAGAAATCCTATTTGTTTAAGCCTAACTACGTAGACCCAGTAGAGACCTAGTGTTGGTTGTAAATAAAGAAGAAGAGCGCGGAAGTAGTATCTTGCGCGTCGGACGAGTACACCAATGTTGCTGCATTGCTGGAGTTTACCCCTCCATTCAATGCTTCAGGAAATGCAGGAATGTTTCTCATGTTATGGATCAGTCCAGGATATACGAGTCTCAAGACTGCCAGCCTCTGTACTGTGTTCAAGCCTTCAACTGGGCTGTACGGGATCCGACAGCTTTCGAGCAGCGCTGCAACCCGATCAATCAATTAAACAGACCCCTTAATATCTGATTGATTAACCACTTTAGGTGCTAATATTTGATTGATTAACAGATATCTGAGATATCTATACGCGTTACCTATTTAGGAAGTTAGTAAGGTTATTATAAAGTCTGGATATAGTAGAGTAAGCTATATCTATAGCGTTAACATACCTATCCCTTGTCTGTTTAAAGTAATGCCCTCCTATAGTAACCCTGCTGCTACAGAGCTAGTTCTATAGATATTATACCTCCTCTAGCGTAGATAGTATTATTAAGAGCCTCTATAACGTTAAAGTTAACTTTATAAGGCTAAAAGCCCTCTTATAGTCTATTACTATTATAGGTATTATAAGGATATCTAGGGTAAGGTTACTAAGGGTAAGAAAGGTCTAGTAATAGGATATCTACTACTAAATAGGGTTATTAATAGGTTACGTAATAGATTAATAGAGGTACTAGTCTAATTTAGAAGCCTTATTTATAATAGCTTTAGTAGCGTAGCTATTTAGCTATTATTAATACTTAGAGTCCTCTATATATAGCGTAGATATAATTAAGGCGAAATACCCTCCTAAAGACAGCTAGGGTAATAATATTATCTATATAAAGCTATTACTAGCGTACTACCTCTACTAATAGTTATATAGTCCCTCCTTTATATTATAAAGCTATACTTATTATACTAGATTAGTCTATTGTTTCTCTAGCTACTATAGGCCTTATCTAGGGTAAAGAATAATTAAGGCTACATAGAGTATTAAGTCCCTTAGCTAAGTATAGTACTTATTTAAAACCTTCTACCTATTAAGTATAGATAAGTAAAAGTATCTATAGGAGTTAAAGGTGCTTTTATAGAGTTACTATAGTTAGTTATATTGTTT
>JASUDE010000395.1:0-38349 GCA_034509685.1 Colletotrichum cereale | reverse complement strand
GGGGGGGGACACGGCAGAGTCGCCCCACTCACTGAACACGCTTTCTGGAACACCTTGTGCCGCCGTCTTGACGAGGACGTCCTCTGTGTTTTCACCTGGTAGATTGCGTGCTGGTATGTTCGACTTGACGATCAGGCAGCCCTCCCCGTTGATTTTGGACGATTCGATGAGACGAGCACTCGTCGTCTTGAACAACTCTTTATCGGCTAAGCATCCACGCGACAGAGAGCAACTTGCCGTAGTCTCCACTGGTTTTGACGCCCGCCAGCCGCGACCGAACCCACGGGCGAGTAAGAGATAAGGCTTCGTACCTGTCCATGACAACGACAAGATTGTGGAGGGCCTGAAGCTCCATCGTTCGGGGTACTTGTCGTAAGTCTCCGTGTATGATCCTCAGCATGAGATACATCGGGGCCGGTTTATCGTCCTTTAAGTGGATGGTCCAATCGCTTTGGGAATCTTTGCGAGGACGGAAACCAGTCTTGTTCTTCCAATATCCTTCTTTTCATCTCATGTGATGAGCGAGCAAGGGCTTTGGAGCAGACAAGGAAGGTCGAGGGTGGGTCGATGTGAGCGGCGCCGACGCAGAGGCGCAAGTCACCATCTTCGTCGAGCACAATGAAGGGCCCCGAGTCGGTTCCTTCGTGTTTTCGTCGCTTCGGGTCCGGTTCCGATCTCGGCGTTGACTCTCGAGTCGTTGTGACTGCAGCGGCATCTTCCATGACGTGCTTGAGCTTCGCTTTGGACTACATTTTATCAGCGTGTTCGACGAATGAAGGTACGAGAGTAAGTTTGTACAAAGAAATGGTGGACTAAGTTCGTGCGAATGAAAGGATGAGAATATGACAGAATGAGGATGAGTGCGCATATAGGGGAGAATAGGTGAGGGCGAGATTGTGACAAGTCGAGTGAAGATAAGGGGAAATGCTGGTACGAGAGGAAGAGGAAGAGGGTGAGGTGGGATGGGCCAAGTGCATTCTGAGACAGAGAGGTTGGAGAATTCTCAAGTGCGGCGGGAATGACGGACGCGAACAAAATAAAAAAATGTTCTTCTACTTCTTAAGATATGACCATGTCTGTCGTATGGATGAGCAAGGAACATGATGGGCGTCGGACACTGGAGCTCCAAGATGCATCGTTAGGATGCGGTCGATTGTGAGCCCGTGCGATTTCCTCGTTCACCAGCACGTCACTTCGGATGTCTGTAACATAAAAATGTATAAGACTTGATCCTAGATTCCTCTTTTGTGTTTCTCTCTTCTAGACTGATAGTAGCGCATCCTTGCAGTAGTAGGCAGGTGCTGCAACTAGGCGCTGGAGTAAGCGTGGGTGGATGTAAGGACGGCATCCCCTCGGCCTAACTTCAAGCCGTCTTTAGACGGATTGTGTGCTAATGTACCGCCGTAGTACCCTCGGCTGCTCGTTCATCGGAACAGCAGGCTCATCTTGTGTCCGATAAATGTTAACTAGTACGGAGTTTAAGGGCAATGCTACTTGGCCAATCCCGTCTTGGACGCCTGCTTCCGCAGATAATCGCCGTGCCTGAGCTGCGCGAAGCTCACCTGCGCACTCAGCACCTGCGACTTGTTGAGCCCGTCCTGCAAGGCCGCCTTCAGAAGGTATACGCACTGTTCCCCGATGGACGGGTAAGACGGCGACCACGGCGGCGCTGACGGCGGGTGCACCGGGACGTCGGAGTGCGCCGTGTACAGCTCGAGCCGCGGCAGGACAGCCTCCAGGGCGGCGGCGCTGCCGCGGTACGCCGCCGCAGGGTCCGGGGTCGCGAGATCGATCCGCTGCGCCGCGAAGGACCGAATGAGCGAGCCAAGGAGGATGCTGTCGCACCGTCGGCCGGTCGTGGGGTCCTTCTGCGAGGACGGGCAGCGGATGCCGTGCTTGAGCGTCGTGTAGAGGCTTGCGTAGGGCTTCAGCATCGTCGTGAGAAGGGTCATGCGCGTCGATGTGATGTCATCTGCACATAAGACATTATCCATGCCGTCAGAAGGGAGTGATACTTGCCATGGTATTGAGTTGCGATACGGAAGGGGGGGGGGGGGGCACAACGTACCTAGCAGCCCCGGCGGAACCAGGTATTCCATGTTGCGGAGCTTGTATGAGTATAATTTCTGGTTATCGCCGGCGTACCCGAAGACCAGGTTACCGTCACCGTCGACAAGGCACTCGGCTACGATCTTGCGCGCCATGACGTCGAACGTCGGCGTGTCGCCCAGCTCGTAGGCGATCCCCAGCAGCCACGGAACGTGCGTGTCCGCCCGGACGCTTTCTAGCCAGCCGCGCGCCCACGGCCGCGTCGCCCCGGCCGTGTCATACTTGTCGACGACGGCTAGGAAGTAGTACAGCCGTTTGAAGCCCAGCTGCTCGGGGACTTTGTCGAAGCGGCAGTGGGCGATGTCGAACAGCAGCTCCATCGACTCCTGGCGATCCTCCGGTAGTTCGACCGTCCAGTCCTTGTGCGCGGCGTCTGTGGCCCTCGACTCGGCGAAGCTGCCGTGCAGCATCTTCTCAAAGACCGGCGACGCCCGCGCGAGGGCCTTGGAGCACACGAGGTACGTTTTTGGCTTCTTTTCCACGTCTTTGCCAACCTTCAAGTACAGATCGCCTCTTGGGTCCAAGACGACGTCGACCTCATCCGTGCCTCGGATGGCCGGTTCGTGATCGGCATTCTTGTCCTTCATCGTGGTCTCAATCTCGTCCGACAACCCTTCATCGACAAGCTGTTTTTAGGCTCCCTGCTCGGCTCGACCCGACGCTGCCCACCTTTCCCCATCAAAGTCGCGAAGATCAGATTGTAGCCCGTGCGCGTTGCAGGGAGCTGTCCAAAGATAAATGAGTGTTTGGAATCGGCCAGTGTTGGAGAAGAAGAAAGTTTTGGGAAGAGCGAGAGTCAGATAATTAAAGAGAAGAGAGTTAGTATGTTGTCACGAAGAGCTTCATAGCGAGGTTCTGTGTACATGAGCGGTCACGTGCCGACCTGTCAGAATGGTAGTTGTGTGGGCCCGATCCTGAGCCGATCAAGTCAGTACATATTCATATCAAGACAAAGACAACAAAAGACGTCTTGTTCGTGACAGTCTATTACAAAGGAGGAACACGATGCGAAAATGAAGAGTCTCACCACGGCTGGAAGATCCAAGTTGGTTGTAGAAACCCATCGGCTCCCGTGGTCAGGGCAGACCCCCTGCTGCCCATTCCACCCAAAGGCCGTCTGTGTCTCGGAATCCGGTTATCAGCTGATCTTACATCCCATCACAGAGAAGCTTAAACAGAAGACAAGAGTCGAGGTGCCTTGTCTAGAATTTCGTTGCTAACTGAACTGCACAATCTAATTCCGTCATTGACGTCTGCAACAAGAAATCCTTACTGTCTGGCCACTCGGGCATTATTGATTCTTCTGCTTGGTCATGATGGGTTATCGTACTCGTGGTATTAATACCAGAGAACTTTCAAGATGATGGATTTCATTTCTCTCAGAAACCTTGCGGCAAGATTGGAATCAAGTTTTCCAGTGTTGAAAGTGATAGAGAGAGTCGTGGAGCCTCCCCATCTCTCCATGCGGACAACCCTGAGATCGGTTAGCATGTCGGCAGTGTTGAGTCCCAAGTGCTTACACGTCGGCATCGGTGACAGTGACTTGAAACTGGTAGTTGTCGACGGACATCATCAGTTTGCCAGTCTGGGCGCAGATATGTGACGGAACATAATTATCCACGATACCTTCGCTGACAAAGACCTTTGCAAACGCTTGTTAGCAGCTTGTGTTCAAGAGGTCGCTGGGCCACTCGAAGTGGGACAAACCGGAAAGCTAGTGGCGGGGAAGGGAGCCGGCTCACTGAGAGCATTGAACCGGGTCAGTGAGTAGAGTTGACGGTCTCGGCACTGTAAGTGTCGCTTACCTTTCAAGCTGGCTTGCAAGCATATTCCATCTGTCCTGGTCGATGAGGAGTTGGAATTCATTGTCCAGGAACTCACTGTAGGCTTCCTTGATGTGACGGCAGAGGCTCTTGAGGTTGGCTTTCCCCGCCTCCTTGTCCTCCTCGTCGACAACCTACTGGTCGAGGGGAGCAAAATCAACAAAAGCAGAGGCTAGACACGAACCGTAGCGCCAGTCATCATCCTTGCCCTTCAGATACCGTCTGCCGTTTACAAAAATCGGCGAGACCACTGCAGCCGAACTGGGAAAGTCTGCTGGCTTGGGGCAGACGCGGAGCAGGGCGAGAAGCATGGCGGCATGGCCGAGATGACTCAGGGTGTAGTCGGGACCGAGATGGTGGCTGACGGCCAGCCTCAGGGCCATGGTGAGGATTTTATCGAATGTGCGTCGAATTGTTTTGGACTCGCCTTGGGCATTGTTTACGGGAAACCCCCAGCCAGACTATGAGAGGGTCAATGTGAGGTAGCAAAGCGAAAGAAAAGCGGGAACATGGGCAACTCACTGTGCCTTGTCGTAGCTTCATTGTATACTCGTCCCGTGTCTTTGCAAGAGCATTTCCGATTGCAGAGACGTCAATGCCGCATGCGTCGAGAATGGGCCCCGTCAGATTGTCCGTCTCGGTGCCCCAATCGTACTGTAGAACAGTATCGAGGTCCGGCGCTCCGGCGGACCATAGCTCCCCGGTGTAGCGCAGCAAGTCTCCTACAAAGATGCGGGAGCTGACGCTATCCCAAAGAATAGGGTGGAATGCAAAGACGAGCTTCACTTCAGAACCGACTTGGAGCTCGGCCACCTCATGGTATGTGTCTAGCACGGAGAAGATCCTGACCGAGGAAAGGCGCATGTCGGCATTGTTGCCGACGTCGGCGATGACGATAGCATACTCGGAACCGGTGCGGGGCAGCCTGGCCCTGTGGATTGATCGGCTGGCCCAGGCGGCAACATCGGCGGTGTCTTTTGCCACGGTGTAAGCGATTTCGGGCGGGCAGCCTGGGTAATCGTAGTCGAGGAGCCTGAGGACTCTACAGGCGACTTCCGGATGATGGAAGCGGAGATGGATGAAAGCCCTTGCAATTCGGTATTCCAGATGGGCCAGAGAGATGCCAGTCGACCAGATACGGAGGGTCGTGGTAACGTAGCTGGTATCATGATCGCCGTGCTCGAAGCAGGCCTCGGCGCCGAAGGCTGTACGAATCCAGGATCTGGGGAGATCTTTCGCGTTGGCCAGCCGCCATCGATAGTCATGCGCTTGAAGGGATGTTGATGGGAGGGCCGAGAGGGCCGGGGCGGCCGGGACGGCTGAGGGCGACGTGGGCATGCTTGTAAGTGGTGTGGGGTAGTACAACGACGAGGATAAGATGCTCTTACTGAAGTCTATAAAAACGAACTAGTTGTGGATTGAATGCGGGATTGGTTTATTGTTAGTCCAGAGACGGGTCGCTTCGTCGTGATGTGTTGTTGCGTGGTGTTGAGGCCGTGGAAACTCTGAATGGCGGGAGTTCCATTGGGTGCGTGTGTGTCTGACAAGGAAGGAGCGTTTGTCATGGAAGATGGAAGGTACATCAACTTACACCATCGTACCTGCCTCGCTGAGCGGGTGTGGGTCACGAAGTCTAGACTCTTAACGTCCATTACGGCAGGTGCATCGTGCTCGTACCTGCTTTGCTTCTCTTTCTTACATAAGAAGGAAAGATGGCTCTCGCAATGGCGACACGGTTCCTGCCATTTTATCCTGGACTCGTCTTGTGACTGACTAAGCAGATGATTAAGGTTCAGATTCGATGATCCCCCAGCTTGTAATTCATACAAAATCAATATCTTGCATCTTGTGGTTGGCCTGGGAACTAACTCTATCTCTCATTCAGCAGAACTTTAATTTGACGCTTGATGCGTATCGGCGCTTTTTGCTCAAACACGCTCGGAACACGCGAACACAACACAAGGCGACAGGTGCAGAAGAAACCCTTCAGGACGACAGTCAGCGACATCAAGCCTATGCAGAATCGCTCCATGGCTTCATCCCGGTTGATACACTGAGCGTGCCGCTATCGTGGTCCTCGAGCTAGCCTCTTTGGGCGCGATTGTCGTGTTTCATAGGTAAGCAGATGAGAGAGCAGCGCGTGGTCCCTTGCATCTTGCATCCATCAACCTCCGTCCGCATTCAACCATCAATTTCACGCCTGCAAGTCTTTAACACCACATGGCCACAGCAACAGTTGCATATTGGATCATAATCTGTTCTAAGTCGTCGTCTCCAACCGCAGGATGTGTGACATAGCAGCCTCTCCCCGCCAAAGGCCGGCCAAAACACCACACGCAACCCCCTCTGCGCCCATCTCATCACCAGCTCACGAACCGCCACAGCCATCAGACGGTCGTGCCTCCTCTGTTGTAAAAACACGGGGCCTGGACCTGCCCCCCACGAGCCCCTTTGCTCTCATCCCCGCCGCATCTTACAATACCCTCGCCCAGCTTCGGCCACTTACCTCCCGCTTGCTGCGCGGCCGATGGCGCCTGGATCGGCTCCTCCTCCCGGCGCAGCCCGCCCCAGACGCCCTGCACGCCTTCCTGACGGAACCCGCGGGATCAGGCAACGGGCGCCCCCGCATCGCGCGCGCGTTCGCTGTCATCGTGTTCGCTGTCATCGCCAACCACGTGCGGCGCATGGTCCTCCCCACTCTCGCTGTCGGCGGCTTCGGCGCGCCTATCGCCACGCTGAAACTTGCGGCAGGCAGTCCAGCAACCTTTCTACAGGAGGAGACGGGGGCCGGCGTTCTCGGGAGGAGCGTGGGATGGGACGGGGCGTGGAAGGCCGTCGGCGACGTCGTGGGCGGGTTCGCTGCGCGTGGCGCCGCGGTCCGAGGCCCCCGTTGGCGGGGCAGGGAAGCGGATAAGGTCGTGGTCGTCACAGCGGTCGTCTACTGCGTCTGGATTCTCGGGTGCGCAGAGTACGTCCACGCGCGGGCGGTCCACGTCGTAGCGGTCGGCATCGCGTACGCCAAGCTCATCGGCGGCGGAACGGCTCACAGACAGGCGTTGAGGGAGATGCTCCTCCCCTCATCGCCGTCCGCCGTCCTCAAGGTTCTCGGAGCTCACCTGGAGCTGGCATACTACGTCACATACGGACTCTTCCCGCTCCTTTACCTCGCAGCCCGGTCTGCCTTCAGGCCGGACCCCAGGCGAAGCAGGCCGGGACTGGCTTTGCTGATCGCCGGCTGGGCCTGGGGCACGGGATACGTGACGCGGTACTCGAACAAGTACTACATCGGCCTGGAGATGAGCGGGCTCCTGCTGGTGCTGTGGTGGATCTCGGCGGCGGCAGCCATCTTTGCATGGAGCGCCCTGCAGACTCGGTTCAAGCCATAAGGTGACCGAGCCGGGCCCCGGTTCGCTATTGATTCCGGATCGTCGACGCCGGTGGGCTCCATCGAGTAGATGGGTATCGCTTTGTGCGTCGATAATACATGGGCCTACTCCCACCCAGTCCTTCCGAGTACCGGTATCGTTAGGCGAGCTGTAAGGACTTGGCGAAACAGGGGACCAAAGAAACATGGGTTTTGCTGACAGAAGCTAGCCCCATTGGTGGTCAGAGTCGGCCGTCCCAAGGTAATTGCATCTCTACAACATCCGATTTAGGCACCCGTTTCTTGGAATGATGTGAGCCAGACCCTCTCAGCCAGATCCGTCCCTCGCCATGGAGCTAGCGCTTATGACACCATGTCTGTTCTTCTCTTTGCGACCCGACCAATCGTCTCCCTTTGGGAAGCTCTCCATTTCCGAGACTCGGTACTCGCGGTCCCCAGATCGTCCGTGGCAATGATTAGCGCGAATGGCTCCTCACCGGTCATACAATGTCCAGGCGGGCGGCTGCTGGAGGACTGAAACAGCAAACCCCAATCGGCCCCCCTCGTTCCGTCCCATTATCAGCGGCGCATTATCCGGTCTCCGTCCCATCTCAACCTTGCGTTTCTCTCACTCACTCACTCACACGGTCTCACCTCAAATTCACGAACCTCTCATCTTCGCCGACGCCGTGAACGCCCACCATGGGATACGTGTACACGGTGCTCGTCCTCTTCCCGTGCCTATTCGTGGCCTCTCACCTATGGACCCTCCAAAAGAACTACCGCGCGGCCAAAAACACTGGGCTGCCCTTAATCGTGCTCCCCTATAACCCTGACAGTGTGAGTTGAACTACAACCCGAATTCCCGTCAGAACCCTCACGACCGTCTCCCGTTGTTCGTCAAGGCTGACACTCGCGACCGCCAAGGCCATCCACTCAATCTTCTCCGTGCCCCTCCGGCCTGTCATCCGGCGCTTCCTCCCCACCCGCGTCTACAATGCCGTCTCCCTCGTCATCTTCGGCTGGGAGTTCCTCGACAAGTCCGCCGTCCACGACCGCCTCGGCCCGGCCTTCGTCATCGTCACCACCGGCGAGAACGCGCTCATCTGCGCCGACCCGGCCATGGCTCAGGTCATCCTGGCGAAGCGCAACGACTTCGTTCAGGGCGAACTCGTGAAGCGGTTCATGGGGTTTGCGGGGGGTAACGTCCAGACGGTGCGTCGAACCTCCTCCCCTTTTCCTTGCGTCTCCCGGGAGTGAGAATGAAGCAATGGTGACGACATTGCCGAGTCTCGCAACGCTGAGAGACCCGAGGACGGATGCTAACACTCACCTCGCAGTCCAACGGCGACTCCTGGTCCCGCCAGCGCCGCATCGTCGCCACGGCCCTCAACGAGCGAATCAGCCCCGGCGTCTGGAAAGAGACGGCAGCCCAGGCCGCCTCCCTCACCGACTTTCTCCTGTCCTCCTCCGCATCTCCATCTTCCGCCGATCACGGCCCCGCCGCCACCGATCCTAGTCCCGACCCCGCCAGCCTCGGAACCGCCGACACGATCCCCGGCCTCCGCGCCGTCGCCATCAACGTGCTCAGCCACATCGCCTACGGCGGCGCCCGCAAGCCCTTCGCCCTCATCTCCCTTCCCCGCGACCCCGAGGCCGACATGACGTACGTCGACGGCATCTCCCTCTGTGCCAGCCTCTTCGTCCTTGCCGCCCTCGCCCCGCGCTGGCTCCTCCGCCTCCCCATCATGCCCAAGCTCCTGCGGACGCTCGGCGTCGCCCTCGTGCGGCTTCCGGGCCTGACGCGGGACATGCTCGACCAGGAGCGCCAGCGGGCCGCCGAAGAGACGGCCGACGGCACTGGGCCGCCCACCATCATGAGCCTGCTCGTCCGCCTCTCGGACCAGGAAAAGAAGCAGGCCGCCTCCGACGCCGCAGACGGGAGCAGCCGCCCCTCGGAAAAGAAGGCCGACCCCGGCGGCAGCGCCATGCTGAACAAGACGTACCTCACCGAGGAGGAGATTGGCGGGAACCTCTTCATCTTCACCGTCGCCGGCTTCGACACCACGGCCAACACGCTCGCCTACGCCGTCACCCTCCTCGCGGCGTACCCGGAGTGGCAGGCCTGGATCCAGGCCGAGATTGACGCCGTCCTCGGCCCCGCGCCATCGGGAGGGGACGACGACGACGACGACGACGACGAGGAGCTGCCAGACTACGCGGCGGCGTACCCGAAACTGGTCCGGTGCCTGGCCGTCATGGTGAGTCGACCCCAAACTATGATAGACCCAAAGGCTAACCCTCCTCTCCCGCGCACCAGCACGAGGTCCTCCGTCTCTACCCACCCCTAACCCACATGATTCGTTCCGCGGAAACCACCCAGACCGTGCCATACCCCTCCTGCTCCGCGTCCGCATCCTCCACATTCACCCTCCGCGCCCCGTCCACCATCTACATCAACACCGTCGCCCTACACACCGCCACCTCGACCTGGGGCCCCGACGCCCTTGACTTTAGGCCCTCCCGCTGGCTCCAGCCCACCGCCGCCACCACCGCTGCCACAGGGGAAGCAAGAGAAGCGGAAAAGGGCGACCAGACTCCCCCGCAGCAGCAGCAGCAGCAGCAGCAGCAGCAGCAGCAGCTCATGACCCCCCCGCGCGGCACCTACCTTCCCTGGTCCGGCGGCCCCCGCGCGTGCCCCGGCCAGAAAATGTCCCAGGTCGAGTTCGTGACCGTGGTCGCCACCCTCTTCCGCCGGTGCACCGTCGAGCCGGCGCCGAGGGCGGGCGAGAGCGCCGACGAGGCGCGGCGCAGGCTGCTGAACCTGACGCGCGACAGCCAGCCCATCGTCACGTTGCAGATGAAGCGGCCCAACGAGGTGCGTCTGAGGTGGGCGAGGCGATAAAAGGTCGGTTCGTGTTGCTTTCGGGGATTGTCATCTTGTCAGCAGCTAGCTTTAGCCCAGAACTTGTGGCCCAAGTCTCAAATCATCACAATGTAGAGCGTTAGAAAGCACCATCTTTGAATCACACTGCGTGCCCGAGTGAATAGAAGGATATTCAGAGTTTCTATTACCAAGTATGTAATGTTTTCTTGTTTGTGGAGCAAGTGAGTCGCGGGGAAACTTCCGTCTTTCGCCGCCGTGCTAAACCACTCACTCGGCTTTTCCTCCGTCAGAAAAAAAAACCTCCAGTGAACGCCATCCCACACACCATGCCATGCCATGCCCATCGTTTGCTATGAGTGCCTCGCCAGGATGCCGTTTCCTCCTAGTCACCGAATCACCCCCCCCCCCCTAACTTGATAATGGTACATTACCTCGTCGGCTTGGATTAGCCCACATCAGGACTCGGATATGTTACAAAGGACGAATGGTCCTGTATGATTTGCCTTTTCTGGCACTTGATTCGCCGCAATGACGGTCGTATCAAACGGTGCATTTGCGGCCCGCCACCCCCCTTCCCATATGCCCACGACGCGAGTCACAACGATTGCCGGCTTCCTCAGCCGGTACGGTTCCGCAGACTGCTCGCCCGACCGAATGCTGGGAGCCATTTGCGCTTCTGCACCGGAGCGCCGCCGCCGCTGCCGCCGTTGTTACTCGTGGGAGTCGGTTCCGAAGAGCGAGGCGTCACGTTCGCCGTTGGCGTATGGGAAGCGCGCGCTGTCATGGGCATCGTTGGCGTGGCGGGAGCCAGATCGTTGATGGGCGCTCCCTCGTCAAAGCTTCCGGACCGAGCAGGTCTTGGGTTTCGCATGATGGGAGGCGGCGTCGCCCTGTCCCGATCGTCGTCCTCGAGGTGAGACCGTTGGACCCACGAAGGAAACCCCATCGCACTGGCCTTTGCTGCCTCCGACGGAGATGGCTCGGCCGCGGGAGATATAGGCTCGGGCTGGATCGTTATGGGCCCGCCACCGATCGACCTCCTGAAGAAGTTCAGGCGGTGCCCACGCGAAGCTGTAGCGGACGAAGGTGGGTAGTGGCTGTCCTTGGATCGGGCACCGGACTTTGACTCTGCGCGCTGGGGAGTACTTGCGACCGACTCGGGCAGCTGAATCATGTGTGCATCGACACTGACCCGCCTAGACCCAGCCTGCGAGGTCGGTTTGCGTAGTTTTCCGTTGACCGGAGAGTAATTCGGCGGTGCCAGTCCCATCGTCGCACCCAGACTGGATCTTCGGTTCGGTGTGGGTGGTGGTTGCTGTATACCGCTCGGGAAGAGAACCTGCTTCGCCACCTTCATGTCTTCCATATGATTATGGTGCTGTACGTTAAACGTACCATCGCCCGAAGTGCCAACCGCCGCCTTTTGGTTCCATCCTCCACCAGGCATGGGGAAGCTGCTGAAGAGGTCCGGGGACTCACAGCTGCTGTCCTCGAAGCGGTTCGGGTCTTTGCCCTGCTGCAGCCAAATGTCGAGGCTCGAGTCGAGAGAGTGAACGGAATCCCCCTCCGAGTCCCAGTCGACGTCGTGGCGGCAGGAAACCGTTGATTCTCCTGCCGACCTCGGGCGAGGTATCAACTGCGGTCTGGTATCGAAATAAGTCGCGCTGGCTGGCGGGTCATGATGGCCAACGATAGTAGAGCGGGGCGGCTCATGGAACACCGGTGCGCCTCCCGGATGCTCGCCTTCGTCTTCCTTGGAAGTGCCGTCGGAGATGGACCGGTAGCTGCGCTGGTCGGATACGCCTCGTTGGTTGGAAAGAGTATCGTTTGACGTCTTGAACCTACGAAGCGTCGACGTGGAAATGGTGTCGGGCGTGGGAGGCAAGACTACTTGCTCACCCGGCCGTTGGACGGGCGTGTCCGTCGTTACCCTGCGTAGAGCCTCTCGTTTCGTCTCCTTGACATGCTTCGGCGACTGGTCTCTGCCGGCAAGGGGAGACTGATCTTGGGCCGATGCCCTACTCAGGTAGCCATGGTCGAGCTTGGCCAGCTGTTGCAGGGGAGAGGTGTGGTCGATGATGTCGCGGATCGACTGGAACTGCCCTGGGCCAGGGGCACGGCCGAACGAGTTGGATCTACTGTTTCGGCTTGACCTCGTCGACAGCGTCGTTGGCGGCCTTTTATCCTTGGACTGATCGCTGCCGTACGAAGGCTTACGGAAACGCGGCGACTGGCCATCGGTCGGGCTCGGCTCATCCGCATCAGCAACGATGGTCCGGTCGAGGTCTTCCTTCTCTCCATAGACGCTCGTGAAAGAGCTTTCGCTGAGAACGCTTAAACTCGGGCTCGTCATGTTCTTAAGGCGACGAGCGTCGGAATCTTCGCCCTCGATCGTGAGCCTCGACAAACTGAGGAGGCTCCCGCGTGAGTTGAGGTACACCTTGCGTAAGTTCTCCGTGTTCTCGGTGCGATCCGACAAGAAGCTGGGCATGCGGTTGAGGGACTTGGCGTCCGCCTCGAGGCGGGTCAGGTTCGCTTCCCTGGGTTTGGGGGTCGAAAAGTCGCCATGTCGATATTGGAGCGCTTCCAGAGCTCGCATGCCAGCTGCGTCGACCTGGCGGACCATTTCCCGCTCCTTGAGGAGCATTGCAACTTGAGCTTCGAGATTCACTATCATCTGGACCGCCTCTTGCACGGCCTTGTCTCGCTTTTCCAGCTCGTCCAACAACTTGTCGTTCACTTCGTCTATCTGCGCCTTCTCCCCTTCGAGGACGGCGATCCGCCCCTCGAGGGCGTCTTGTCGTTCGCGACGGTGGAAGAGCTCAAGCTTCAGGTCGAAGTTTTGTTTATGTAGGGTGGAAACGGTCTGTCCGAGGGTTCTTGTCAGCAATACGACCTGGACGGAGGTGGAAATACGGGGGAAACACTCACAGCTTCCATCTCCTTGACACCCATGCCCGTCTTCTTTGCGGGCTCTCCATTACCCCCGCTTGACCTGGGTCGGCGGCCGTCTACGGACTCACTCTTGGCATGGGGGCTCTGGACATGGCGCGCAGGCGATTCCTTGAAAGCAGGCATTTCTTGGGCTGATCTTGCGGCGGCCAACCTCTCGGCCTCTTCCCTTCTTTTCTCTAGCTTGCCCTGGAGGTAGCTGGACGTCGCACTCTGTTTCCCGGGATCGGAGACGCCGTCTCTCGACACGGCAGAGCTGGGCCGGAGGGTGGTTGTGGAGGGCGTACACGATTTGTGGTGAAATTTGTGTGGAGGGTGAGTGCTCGAGGGTCGCGAAGAGGTGGTGGTAAAGTTGGATGTCGAGCTGTTTGCGCTCCGAGGGGTGATTCGGGTCACGGTAGTACTTGTACTAGATCTTGAGGACGGGCGACGGTAGCCAGGAGAGGGATGAGACCTCTCGCGGCCGCACGACTGTGTCTGGGCAAGACCGTTCATGTTTGTCGTTGGAAAAAAAAATGAAATGTTCAAGTGCGGTATGCAAACGAAGGTCGGAACGGCAGTCAAAAATTCGAGATGCTCAGCGGCGGGATTACTAGTATTGCCGGCCGGCGTTGGTAGCAAGGACTCGGGATGATGCTTGTTGGGAGGCGCAGAAGCGCGGAAGGCGATTGCGTCGGGCTGATTAGCGCAGCTGGGGGGGGTCTTGGAGCTCGTTTGGTGGAGGGCAGTCGAGTGGTTTTACACTACTCAGTAAGTACTGCGTAGAGAGGAGATGACCAGAGGACCCCTGGAAGACGGCGCATCAGTGAAAAAGCAATCACGGCGGTAGGTGGCGCTTTCGAGTCGTGATGGGTGGGTGCGGGTGCGGTTGGGGGGTATACCAGAGGGCCGTTATTGCGATGGGACAGAAACAGGCCAGGACCTGGTTTTCTGCAGCGTGGGACGAGACGAGACGAGACGAGACGACTGCCGACGGTGGCACGTAGTGAATGGATGGATGAGCTGCCGAAAGCGTAAAAGGTTGAAGCTGGTTTCTCTCTAGGTGGCTCTAGGACCTTGGAGGCACTAACGGCTGGAAGCTGTTTGGACACAATGGCTGTGTTGCGCCGGGTGGCTAGCGGCAGGCCGATAGGAGCGACCAAGGCATATGCAATCAATGGGCGATCCGGTAAAAGTCTCGAGTCGGAATCTGCTGTTGCGATTGGGGGATCGGCATTAGAGGGTAGAGTGCAGCGTTTGGGTTATACCGCGATGGGGAACCAGCCCGCCCAGATGCCGCGGGATTTCCGTCGTGATGGCGCAGGAATGTCTCAATTGATGGAACGGCGGCTGCTGGTGATGGTGGAATATTTCCACTGCGTAGAGGTGAGGCGGACGAGGTCTCTAAGAGGTAGGTAGAGTACCGTAGAGTGCCGTACCTAGAGCCAGGACGAGCCGACAAAGGAGGCTGGGGAATGTACGGTAGTACTGTAGGGTCTGGGTTGGAAAAAGCAATGCTGGGTATCTGGAATTGAAGTGGTAAAATGAAACGATGGAAATTGTTGGTCTCAGTCTCTTTTGGTTGTCGCACCGTCAAAGTCGTGTCGGCGTGTCGGTTAAGAGACGGGAATGGGCGCGTCGAGAGTGATGTCTCCCTCTTCTCTCTTTCTTTCGCTCTCTCGCTCGCTCTCGCTCTCTCTGTCGTCTCCCTTTCTCTCCCTCTTGTTCTTCCTCCTCGCGGCCGACTCAGTCAAACGGCTGGATAGAGTGGCTTCGGACTTCAGAAGGGGACCCTTCGGACCCAGGGAATGGGTTGGCGACTAGTCGACAGGGATTATCGCGGGGATCGACCAGTGGCAGCGCAGGGACGCGAAGAGAGGGACGGGATTCGTCTGATGGTTGAGACGACGGGCGGTGATGGGTGGACGGGCGAGTCGAGTGGTGTTTGAAGAGTGGACGAAAGAAGGCGAAGAGAAGGACGGAGCAGAAAGTGGCACATTCCTTCCTCCTGGGAGCCGGAATCGAAGAGAGTCAGAAAGAGAAGGAGCCAAGGGCCATCTCATGCGACCGAAACACGGTGACGGAGCCTAACGTGCAAGTGAGAAGAGGGGGGCTGTATTCGTAGCCTGTGCCTGTAGGGGATTATCCGTATCCGTACTTTGTAGTAATTCCCGTGGAGAATAAGTGACGATTCGGCAGGTGCAGGTTCCACCGGTTGGCTGCGCGGCGGGTGCCCCGGCGGGATGTGATGTGATGTGATGTGATGTGTGATGCGATGCGCAAAGAATCAATGGTTGGACGGGGGAGCGGAAGACAGGCGAACGATGCGGGTTGCCAGGATTAATACCTAGTACCGGTACTCCGTACAGAGTAGTACCTGGGTGCGTGGGGAAGGGGGAGTGAGTGAGTGGGTGAGTAGTAGTAGTAGTAGTAGTAGTGAGTGAGTGGGCTACCTAGTCAGGCTAGGGATAAGTTGGCGCAACGAGTTCGTTCTCGTTGGTTGAAGAAAGGACACACGCAGTGAAAAAGAAATGTGTTGCAGGTGATGAAGATGATATGACGTAACTGAGTGAAGGGAGAGATATAAGTGAGAGATGAGATATGAATTGGTCAAGTGAGAATGAAGGTGAGATGACGGCGGTCGAGGCTGGGTATGTACACCTACCTGCCTACCAATCCAATTAGGCAGTCAATCAATCGAAACTGAGCGAAGAAAGTATCCCAAGGATCATTTCTTGCTTTTCTTCTTCTTCTTTTTTCCATTCGACGCGCCGCTTCCCTGCAGTCTTCCCCTCCGACCCAGTACGGTCATCTCTCACTTGCACTCTACAGAGACTCACCACTCACTTACTTACTCACTCATCGGACCAACCACTCATTGCCAAGCCGCGCACCGGTCCGGGAACAGGAATAGCAGCATCGGACGTGGTAGATTAGGCTTCGGGCCCGTCGCTGTTAGTGCCCTCGCCCGGCACACCCGCCCACCGCTAGCCTGTATCTACTACCTAGCGGCGCATTCGACGAGCAGAGCATTCTTCCAGTATGTACACTACTTGCATACCGCGTAGTGTCTGTCTGTTAGTCAGTCAACAGCTTGCTTCCCCGGTTGCAGTGCGTTGTATTGATCGACATCGCCCGCCGTTTGCCTTCTCCTCAAGTTGAAGGGTGCGAGACGGCCGCTCTCTCTCTCTCTCTCTCTCCCCTTGGGCATCAATGGAGCCAATGTTACACTGGAAGCTGCCTTTCCCTTCCTCATGATCATCTTGGTCGGGTTGAAACCAACACTGAGCAGCAACATCTGCCTTTTGGCCTCCGTCGCCTCAGGTCGGCCAAGCCGTCGGTGCCATGATCTTCTGGAAGGAATCCTGATCATCTTGCACTCCTCCTCCGCAGCACGGACAGACATGGACGACCAGGGCAAACGGGAGCTTAGGCAGAGCTTAAGCAGAGCTAACGATGCGAGGCTCGAGCAGTCCATCTGGGTAGTGATTCTACTTTTGGCGTCAGCGCTAGCAACCCTTGGTCTGAGCTACCTCTTCACACTACTCTGTACTATATAGTATGTACACGGCGGATACTTGCTTGCAGCATGCCTGGTTATGCAATGCGGACACTCTTGTGCACACACACACACACACACACACACACACACACGATGCAGGGGGACGCACGGAGGGTGTCATCGGCCATCCCTACTTCCTGTCTTCTGCATGCTCTTCCTCTTCGTCGTCCAATCATGGCCCTTTCCAGCGTGATGGGAACCAGGCCGTCCCCGGTCCCCGGCAGCAGGCTGACTCTGCCGTGCGCCATCCCAGGAGGGGCCATCACACCCGCAAAAAGGGGCAAAGAGGGGTTTGCCTGCATGCTTACTTACTTTTCGTACTAGTGTACCTACGACCTACGGACATGAGGAGAGGGAAGGGAAGAGACGGCAGAATATTGCTTTGCGGGGTGGGGGGCGAAGAGAGGCTGAGGTTCAATACATTACATTGACTGACAACCATCAGCAGCGGCCGAGGATAGACGAGAAACGAGAAGAGAGCGCTACACAAGACCAAGTCGTGGTATCTGTCAATAGACATCGCCGCAACCGGGCCAGCCGTCAAAGCGTGCGTACGGTTCTGTCGCTTCCCGTCGATAGACCGCACCGAACGTCACATCTTCCCATGCCCAATATTGCCAGATTTCTTCCTCGTCCATCCCGTTCACCAGACTTACCTCGCAGCACACCTTACCAACAATTCCCTCCTTTACCCTGAAGGCTGTGCGCTCGTTGCTACCTGTCCCATGGGCCGTGGTGCCCAATGCCTTCTCTCCGCCATGATTTTCAACGGACCAGACATGGTAACATGCTCCCTGATACCCAAGCCCACGGCCGCCTACCCCTCTCGATCGGCAGTGTGACTGACATGTCCGATTCCCTTTCCTTCCCGGTGTTCCGTCATGACTCAAACCCCCCCCCCCGTCTGATGGGCGCCGTCCCTCGTGAACCACGCAGAACCGGCACCTCTAAGAGCCAGCTTGTGACGAGAAGACGGACTCGCATGCAAGACGCCACGCCGGCTTGGAGGCTTGCCTGCGTGACGGCGGGTGGAACCTCACGCGGGGAGAAGCTTGGCGGACTGCCTGGCTGCACAGGCCTTCGACCTCGCCTGGAAGCACGCAGAATGACTGACACCTTACCGTCAGGGCATGGCGCAGGCGGAAGCAGTCTCACGTTCCCACCGAGGCCGACTCTCGGTAACGCCAGCCGTGACGAGAAGGTAGCCTTCGGTCTGTGGCCTCGTGCCCAGGACTGTAGGTGGTCACTCAACTTGGAGCATCACCACCGGCCGACATCCCTGTTGCGACCTGCGTCCCCCTGCTTTGAGTTGCCTTTTGCAAGGGTGCGCGACAAACACGAACGCGACGCCAGATGTCCCCCCTCCAATCTTCCAGCTTGGCATCTGTCTGTCATTGAGTGCTCGCAGAGACATGAGTTGCCGGTATCTGGTTCGTACAAGAGAACGTCAGTCTTCTCATATTTTGACTCTTCATCGGTGGAACACGCATGTTGTACAATGTCAAGTCCGGCCAGGGGTCATTGAACCTAGTAGTACGGATAGAGGGTCTCTGGATAGCCCCGTAATCTCCGATGCAAGCACTTACAAGGTCAACACCCAAGGATATCGTCACTTCCTAGCGAGCCCCCCTTCAAGATCTAGAACTCGGCCCCTTGTCTTTCTGAACGCCTGGCCCAAGCGTGGTGAGGATCCGTAGAGTGGTCATGCCCATGGCTTCAATCTCCACTACCCTCACCTCGATAGTTAGTCGATAGCTTCTCAAGCCCAACTGCGAGTGGCATACTCATGTCTTTACGGAGGTGCTTTGTGTCTTTACGCGGAACGAACTACCAGGCACCGCAAATCGAGGCCTGGACGGTACTGTTTACACGGCTTCGTAGTCATCATGTTGATCAAGTCCACCCCGAATCTAATGCTATACAAAAGGAAGAATGACATGGCTCGCCCGGTCCCCTCCCAGATGCACGATGTGCCGCCCCTTGTTCAGACAGTGATTCGTGCCAAAGTTGCTCACCGCAAAGCTCTCCCCGCTCACCACGACCCTCACGCTCTCGCCGGCCTCGAACTCGACGCCCAGTGCCCAGATGCCAATGTCCAGCCTCACCACCTCGCCCGGCGGCACCTTGTCCTCCCTCTCGTGCGGGTGGAACGGCCAGTGCGGGTGCATGCTCCGCGCCTCGTCGATGGCCCGGTGCGACGCCCGCAGGATCCCCACGGGGCCCTTGTACAGCACCACCTCCGTCTCCTGCTCCGGCTCGAACTCGTCAAAGGACTTGACGGGGATGCCCTTCCACGGCACGTTGAGGTTCTTCATCTGCGCCCCGTCCCGGTCGAGCTTCTGGATCATGACGTACAGGTCCATGTCGTCGTGGTCCGGGCACGACACGTATAGCACGGCCTTGGGGAGGCCCATGACCCGCGTCGTCTCGGCAAACGTGTGCGTGAAGCCGACGCTCCCGCCGGACTCGGAGTCGTAGCCGACCGTCGCCGCCTCCGCGGGCGCGCCGTCGGGGGCGAGGGTCCCGTCGGGGCTCAGGTAGAACTCCCGGTACCGCGTCCGGGCCGGCGGGAAGTCCTCCTCGACAATGTTCTCGATGGCCTGCGGCACCTTGTTCCCGAACCGCAGCAGCGCCATCCGCACCCTGGGCGTCTTCTCCCACCCGTTGTCGACCCCCTTGAGGAAGTGGTCGAAGAAGGAGAACAGTTCCTCCTTGGCCTGCGGGTTCCCCCAGAGGTCGTACCACTCCTGCCAGGGGTGCCACCGCAGCCACTTGTCGGGCGAGTCGACCTCGAGCCAGCCGCGGATGGCGCCCATGCCGTGCATCGTGTTCGTCCACGTGCCCGTGATGTACGTGGGGACGTTGATCCTCTTCATGTCGGGCCTCTTGTCGTTCCACCACGCGTTGGCGAGCGGGTGCCGCTCAAACATCTCACGGAAGCTCTCGAGCCCGTTGCGCCCCTTGAGCATGTGCTTGACGATGAGCTTGTCGAACAGGTCGCCGGCGTAGATGCCCCCGCGCGCGAACTGCTCCCGGTACAGGTCGCCGCAGCCCTCCCAGGGCGCGATGGCCGCCAGGCTGGGCGGGCGGAGCGCGGCGATGAACCACTGCGCGATGGCGAGGTGCGAGTTGCCGGCGAGGCCGACGCGGCCGTCGCACCAGCCCATGCGCGCGACGGCCTCGATCGTGTCGTAGCCGTCCTCGGCCTCGACGGAGCCCATGATGACCATCGTGCCGCCGCTGTCGAACGCCCCGCGCGTGTCGACGTTGACGATGGCGTAGCCGCGGGGCACCCAGTCCGCCGGGTCGGGCGCCTCGAACTTCTCCAGCCCGGAGAGCGTCCCGGACGGCACCCCCAGCTGCCACGGCGTCATGTAGTCCAGCGACGACAGGCCGTTGAACCTCTTGCCGAAGGGGGACCAGCAAATGAGGGCCGGCACCTTGTCGTCCGTGTTGGGGGGCCGCAGGACGTCGGCGTAGAGGACGGTGCCGTCCCTCGTCGTGATGGCGACGTCGTGGTCTACATGGATGTCGCACGGCAACGGGCGAGCGTCTTTGTGTGGGTGCTTCCAGCCCTTTGGCAGCACTTCGCTCCGAGGGTTGAGGCCGGTGTAGCCATCCCGTCCGACTATCGGCGGGCTCAGTGGCTCAATCGGGATTTGTAAATCTGGGCTCTGAGTAGTTGACATGGTAGGGAATTAGAGATGCAATTATTTCGTAGTTACTCGAGAGCCAATGAAGGTTAAGAACGAGCGGCTAGTAAACACCGATCGATGACGAACAACATCGTAGGGGCATCGTCTCATACAAGCTCTTTTATGACAACATTCATCCCGCGGCTCCTCTCTCTTCGTTCACCAACACGCTACCCGAGGCTTAGATCAAGAAAAAAAGGATACCGTATCTACAAGGATGGGACCCTTGTCCCGAAGTCTGGGAGAGAGAGAGAGAGAGAGAGAGAGAAAGAGAGAGATAGGTCCACTAACTCCCGATTCACCGAGGACCGTCCACACACGCCCGCCGATCCCGAGCCGAGGCTTTCCGCACCCAAGTTGGCGCAACATCCCCCACCCCCTTCCGTGCCGAGCCGATGGGGGAGGGGATTCGAGTGAACAGGCCGAAGCTATGGAGCTCATGCAAGGAACTCGTTCGGGTTGCAAGGTTGGATCATCCCAATTCGGAACAGATGACATTGAGCCTCATCATGGGGGATCGTTGTGGTCATCGGACGGCGATGAGCGTCAAGTATAAACCGGTATCCATGATCCGGCTCAGTCTCGAATTTCCATCACTGTGTCGGAACATCTCACAAACACTACTCACTTAAACAACTGCTTTTTGTTGCTTTTGCTTGAATTTTCAACCGTATTTCACAATGGTCATCGCTACCGATTACTCAAAGGCTTCGGCCACCGTCACTATCCCAGTCAGCAAGAAGGTCGAGACACCCTCTGTTGCACCTCGTGTACCCAAGCCATCCGGCCCGAACAAGCTCTTCGCTCAGCCTGGCGCAAGCTACGGCGACTTTCGCGATGACCTCGTGAGGGACGGATACGTAGTCGTCAAGGGCGCGATCCCAAGAGAGCGGGCGGATCAGTACGCCGAAGAGATGATGTCGTACCTCGAGAATTTGTAAGTCAGAACCTCTCAAGTTTGGGAAAAGATTTCCACAGAGCACGAGTTGCTGATGACGGGAGCAGCGCCGGCGGCCTCGGCTTCAAGCGGGACGACCCCAGCACCGTCAAGGAGTCCAACCTCCCCGTCATCTCCGAGAAGGGCATGTGCTTCGGCTACGGCATCGCCCACGAGAGCTTCACCTGGGCCATCCGGCAGGAGCCCGGCGTCGTCGAGGCGTTTGAAAAGGTCTACGACACCGAGGACGTGATCGTCTCCTTCGACGCTGTCAACATGGCCTTCCCCAACCGCACCGACGTCGCGCCCAACAAGCCCTGGCCGCACCAGGACCAAGATCCGGAGAAGCCCGGCTTCCGCTGCCTCCAGGGGCTCGTCAACCTCCTCCCCAACGGCGACCGCGACGGCGGTCTCATCGTGTGCAAGGGCGCCCACCGCCTCTCCGAGGAGTTCCACGCCGCCTTCCGCGACGAGCCCGACAAGATCTGGTCCTGGACCAAGGAGTGGTACGGCTTCACGGACGGTGGCATGCGGTGGCTGGCCGACAAGGGCTGCGAGTGGATCAAGATCAACGCCGAGCCCGGCGACCTCCTGCTCTGGGACAGCCGCACGCCGCACTACAACCTCAGCCCCGAGGGCACCTCGCCGCGCTTCTGCGCCTACACGTGCTACATGCCCGTCGCCGACGCCACGCAGGAGGACCTGATCCGCAAGAAGGCCGCCTTTGACAACCTGCAGAGCACCACGCACTGGCCCAACGCCACGCACGTCGGCGGCATCCCCGTACTGCGGGACGGCGAGCCGTGTCCTTACAACACGGGCAAGCCGAGGCAGGCCCCGAAGCTGACCGAGAGGGGCTTCTTGCTTACTGGCATTCCTTACATTCAGAGCGTGCCGATTGAGTCATCGTGAGGTTGCGATGGGAGATGGGGGCGGAACATGCTGATGATGGATGAGTCGCAAAATTGTCACGACTGTGAGATGCTAGTTACCGAATTTCTTAGCACGCAAAATAACATGTCTATATGAATAATTATCTAAAGAACATGAAATATCACCCGCCTTGGTTGAAGAAACGTGACACGCCGGTTGTGTTTTACTTCCCAGGACTCAGTGATCTATTGTCACGATAGCATCACATATAACTCACTAGCTCTAGTGCGGATGACTCGCACTTTGCAGCACCTTTCTAACTTGCTTATCCGTGCTATCATGTATAATGTTTCACTCATTACTCGCACAACTCGCCTATATATAGGACTGCAACTCGCACATATCTACTTTCACAGATTTGAGCCTTTTTTTCATCCTATTCTTGTATGGCCCTGCTGTGTGCTCCAACTCGTGACACCACCTCGCCAATAAACTTTCAAGTCGAGTCAATAGCTAATAGCTCAATTAACTTAGGCATAGACAAGATAACAATCACTACGTTATTTTCATCCAAGCCGTGTCCAAGCAAATCAATGAGTTGAAAGTTACAAAAGGTAAAAGCCGATGCACGCGTTGAGAATCAAGATTACAAGGAACAGGGTTTCCATACATTCAAGCGCACAACATCCATGTAACCAGACACACATGTTTACTGAGCCATCTCCGGCCACACCTTCTTCGTAGCCCACATCCTGATACGAGCGCCAAAGTAGTACATCGGAAACGTGACGGCCCCAAGGACCCCGGCAATGGCTGCAAATATGTTCATTGCGCCATTGTACCCAATCAAGTTGATCAGCGGAACAGTCGAGTAGCTGAGCCCGAACGAGATGAAGCCGCGGCCGGCGCAGAGCACCAGGAGGAGCGGCCCGGCCTTGCTCGGGAAGCTGTCGATGACATAGGTGATGCCGATCAGGTTGGCGCCCAGGAACGCAAAGAAGCCGAGGTTGTACGGGGCCGCGATGGTCATCCAATGCCACCGTTCAGGGAACGCGCCCGCCTGTCCGAAAAAGACGCACGATAGAATGGCCGACAGAACCGGCAAGCTCAGGACAATGAGCCGGTACTCGGGCTGCAGGAACCGAAGATTAGCACCAGAAGGTCTCGTTCAGAGGTGGGTGTCTACTCGGAAATGCCAACATACCTGAAAAGTACCGTTTCTCCATCTGCTGAACGTCCGCACCAGCAGGTCGGAACCATACCCGAGAAGCGGCACCAACAGAACGCAGTCCAGAACCTGCACCAGCTGGACGTAACCGAGCCATTCGCTCTTGAACAGGTACGGGGGAGACATCAAAATGGTGGCAAACGTGGAAGACTGGTAGACATAGATGCCCAGGAACGCCCCGTTCAGCAAGAGCATCCACAAGATGTTTGGCAAGCAGAGCGCCTGGGCAGTCTCCTTGTAAAAGGCGATGGTCTGACTCCAGTCTGGCTTGAAGTGGAAGATCCTCATATCGTGGCGCCACGTCCGCGGCCCAAAGACTTCGGGTTGCAGGATGTGGGTTTCCCGGGTCAACACCTGAACCACCATCTCCGTGTCGCCGTCGACGTCGACTTTGCCGTTCTCGTCAAACTTGAGGTGAACAGCACCCCCTTGCGAACGAAAGATGATTAGCTTTTCGTTTACCTCGATGCTAGGCCGAGTCGGAGAAAAAAGAAGGGGGGAAAACTCACTGTCCGCATCACTCGGCCGGTCGTACTTGGTCTCGACGACGAAGAAGAAGGCCAAGACAAGAATGGCGGCGTTGATCAAGGTTGCGATGAGGTACCACCACTTGGTCCCCCATGCAGGAACGATGTAGGCCGTCGCGACGAACAAAACCGCTGTCCCGACGGTCTGGACCCCAACGAACCACGACAACTTGGCGCTCCTCTCGTGGAGGAAGTGTATCTCCTCGACGATCAGCGGAGCCAGGGCCTCGCTCTGACCGGCAGCGAGGCTGTAGATGTTGCGGCCGGCAATGTGACTGCCCAGCGAGTTCGAAAAGGCACACCACAGACCGGACGCCACGAGGAGGACGAGCGACATGAGGAATATGGGACGCCTCCCCAACGTGACGCAGAGCGGCATCGAGAAAAGGTTGCCGATGCCCATGAACAGCGTCGGGTACGTGAGGAGGTCCGTGGCCCGCGTCGCCTCCTCGGGCGGATACTCTTTGAGAACGGACGGGAAGACGGCGCCCAGGCCGGAGGTGACGAGCACGGAGATGGCCGAGTAGGCGCCGACGATGAAGATGAAGAGGTACTTGTGCCACGCTGGCAGGTTGAGAGGATCTGATGAAACGAGGAAGGGTCCTTAGCGCATAGTCAAGAATCCAAAGTGTGAGGTTGAGCCGCCTAGTGACCCATCATACCTTTGGGATCCGGGCTCGGCGTTGGGATCAAGACGACCGAGCCGCCTTGGAGCAACTGCACCGTCCCATGAGCCTGGTGCTCCGCCGAGCCGACTATCGCATCTGCCGTCTCGATCGTGTCTGCACGGGGCCCGTCGTTCTTGGCACTGGGAAGATTCGACATAGTCGGCTGTGATACCCTCAACTTTGCCAGATGAGGAGTCGTCCGAAAAAGGTAATATGAGAGAGTCAGAGAGCCAAAGCAAACAAAGTTGGCAATACAGTATTATCTAGCAGCACAGACCGAAAAACCAATAAACTCAAAGTTCGTGACACGAGTGAGCAGCCAACCTACCATGGCTATATACAACTAGAAATCAGAAACCCATGCTACAAAGGCTCATTTGATTTCCCACCAATACTTCCCATATCTTCTCTTTCCAAGTTGCAGTTCCGTAAGTCGACGCTATTGCGGCGCCGGTTTCCTGAGACTTGAGTGTCCAATCAATGTTGCGCCATTGTTACAGAGAGCTCAACTTGGGGGGGAGGGGGGGAAGTCATCGGCTCGGCTCAGACCCATCAACTCCCGAGAACCTTGCCGTCTAGCCGCAAAGAGTCATGAGTTGACGGCAGCAAACGCGGGGGAGGGGAGGGTTGGGACTAATGCGCTCCCCCACGGGGATAGGCCCGGGAACTAACCAAGTTGAGTCTCCAGCCCGTGAAACGAGAACGGTCTTATGGGGATCTACGCCGATACGATCTCTGATTCCAAGGGTACCCCACGTTCCGGCCTGCTCCCGTAACATCAGCGGAATGAGGGGCCGCTGGGCCTGAGCTCGTCGTTCCAGCTCAGAAAACATCCGAAACGAAAGTCAATCTGGCCTTGGCTCTTGTGCCGCTCCCGTTTCTCTCGGCACATGCGGATCGACACAATCTCATAACCAGCCCGCTTCGGCATCTCGTCTGACCCCAGCCGATACTCTCTCCCACTCTCTCTCTCTCTCTCTCTCTCTCTCTCTCTCTTCAGCTTCCGAACGAGCTCTAATCCAGCCGGCCGACCAAGTGGAGAAGAGTACAGAGTAAGTGGTCACGGTATGTGAGCAGCAGACACACCGAAAGACGCATACGCGCGGCTATGGCATCGTACGCGAACCCCGTAACCGTATCCACTCCGACTGGTTCCCAAGCCGAGTCAGAGGCCGCGGCAGCCAAGAGGAGGCGGATCAACTTTGCCTGCAACTACTGCCGCAACCGCAAGACGCGCTGCGACGAGCAGAAGCCCTCCTGCAAGGCCTGCATCGCCGCCGGCATTGAGTGCGTCACCACCGATCGCCGGAGGCCCGGCGTCGAGGTCCAGCGCCGCGAGACCAAACGCCGTACGTCGCGGGCGTCGTCGTCGTCTCTGACTTATTCGGTGGCTGCGGAAACCTCTCCACACTCCCCGCGAGGCACCGAAGTCGTCGAGCCGGCCGACGCCCCGGCGGCGAAGTCATCACCGGTGGGAATCCGTCGCAATGACGACAGAAGGCCAACGGCCGGAGCGGCAGCGCCGCCAAGGGAACCGGTGGCCGTGATCCCCGAGGCCGAAGAGAACTCGTCTCAGCCGCCACCGGCCAAGTATCAAGGCAAGTTACCGGTGGTGCGAGCGAGCCGCGGCAGCAACTCGGTCGAGATCCTCGGCGACTGGTTGGATCTTGCAGCCCGTCGGCTGGGCATTCAGCAGAGACGCGGCCTGCCATCGGGCGCAGAGAGGCCTCCATCCCACCGCATCCGAGCCCTTCTTTCCTCTGAGCCCCTCCCGTTCCCGCCCAAAGATGCAGCCCATCAACTCGCCTCGAGCTATCTCGATGGCGTGAACCTAGTGTACCCTCTCGTGAACCGGGACCGGTTCCGGCGAGACCTCGACGCGGCGTCGGAGCATGGCCCGACGAGCTTCGCCGAGGCCCGGGGCGTGGCGGCCTTGGCGACGATATACCTGGTCTTGGCCGTCGGGTTCGCCTCCGAGTCCCTGTCGGAGCTGCCCCCGGACGCGAGGGACTACCTGTCGTACTGCAAGACCCTCCTCGGCCACCTCGTCGTCAATAACAACGTCGACAACGTAAGGGCGATTGTACTTATGGCGCTGTGCCTCCACTGCTACGACGAGTGCGCCGCCGCTTGGAACACCCTCGGCGTCGGGGTGTCTATGGCGGTGTCGCTGGGGCTGCACAAGCCCCGATCTTGCCCGGCCACCCGCCGCGACCGCCCGCGCAGGAGAGACGACTTCGTCGACGAGGAAGAGCGCAGGAGGTTTTGGCTGGCCATCTACGCGTTTGAAAAGTTCCTGGCTTTCGAGATGGGCCGCCTCTCCACCATCGACGACGAAGACTGCTACCCCCCTCACGTCGACATGCCCACCGGCAACGGGACATCGTCGAGAGAAAAGGCCTTCTCTGTGACGGTCACCCTTGCCAGGATCCTCAGTGAGATCGGCCGCAAAGCCGTCATCATCAGCCGGAAGGAAGACGGGCTCCGCGACGGTGCCATGCAGGCCGTCATTGCTGAAAAGGTACAGACGACTGGAGAGGCGCAACTACTGTTGACGAGATGGGGCGAGTCGGTGCCCGACGAACTAAGGTATGGAACTCACATCTGAGTACTCCAAAACTGGCCCAGAGCAGTATGAAACTTTGAAAGCACCAAAGACAACTAACGGCATTCCCTACAGACCGATATCAGACATATTGATCGGTTCGAACATATGCCCCTTTGCATCTTTCATATCCGTGCACTACAACAACGCGTAGGTAAACTCTGTGCCAAAGAAAACGCCAAAAGTCCTCTACTAAGAATCATACTTGCTCGCTCTCCCAGGCTCCTCATCCTCTCCCGCAACAGCCTCCTCATCAGCGAGGAAGCCATCACCGCCAGCGCCAACATCATCGCCAAAGGAAAGCCGTGGGACTATATGCTGCGGAACGGCCAGTCCCTCGCGGCGAACTCGGCCCGCAAGGTCCTGAGGATCATCGTCGAAGCCGTGGACTGCAAGTCCAACGCGATACTGCCGAACCTGCTGGCCCCGCTCCACGCACTCTCGACGCTGGCCGTGCATGTCGTCACGCACCCAGACTCCCGCATCTCGGCGATGGACCTTCAGGTGAGTGGCCGTACTGCCGTGTCCCCGACCTTAACCCCTCGAAGGAGTCAAGTCAGCTCACTGCAAGTCCCACAGTTGATTCAAACCTCGTCTGACTCGATGAGAGAGATATACGCCAGAGTCCGAGGTGACGACCTGCTCAACCTCTTGCTCCAGAAGCTCGACATATTCCTCCAAAAGGGAACCCGGCCGCCGGGCGGAGCAGATAGCCAGCGCGTCAACGCCATCACCGCGAACACCCCGCGATCGGAACCCGGCTCGTGGCACCCTGCAGGAGAGGCCCAGGGTCACCGGGCGACGGAAGCGCCCTGGGCAGAAGGCGGAGAGAGCTGCCCCCGGGAAACGGGCTCTCACATGCCCGAAGCTGCGATGCCCTTCTTTGGTCTGGGGCACGTCGCCGCAGGGAGAGGCGATGCGGGCTTCGACTCGTTCGGCGCGATGCCGGTGGTCGGGGATGAGTGGTCCCCGAGTATGTCGGACGGGATCGGCTGGGACTGGACGTGCTTTTCCCAGCTGTTGGCGGAGCAGTATCAGCCGCAATGATGCATCTGGAAGAGTCATTACGTTACGTCGGGCCAGACACTGGGCACAAGTGGTTCCATGACGTTTACCCGAACCTGTCTATCGGTTGACCAATATCGTACAGGACCGTAGGCTCCCTCCAGACGACACGACAGTTCAAGAACACCACATTGAGCTATTCTAAGTCTTCAACGTCAGCAGTGTTTTTGCTTCTTGAATGAGGCATATCCTTCAAAGGTTTCCTTCGTCCATACGTCGCCCCGCAACAGCGTTGTCTTTCTAGCCGGCAATCATTGTGTCCGTGTATAATTTAGTGTTAGTTCGAAGTTGCATGTAACTATCGACAAATCTACCAGCCGATGTTGCACGTGGTCTTACGCGCCGCACTAACTCACTCCATATAATAAGCAGCCGATGTCTGGCTAGAGCCATATGCGCCATGGCTGCAAGAGGGCTTGCATGGATATTTGCTTTGGGCCGAGGAGGAACAACAGTAGGCGACGATGCTGATCCATACTGCCTCTCTCGAGGTATACCAGCGTGCTTCGCTGGATTGACGTCCGGGACTTGACGTGCTGGTTCGGCCTCGAGGCCGACTGGGTTATTGTTGTTAGCTTCCTTGAGCACTTGTACTGGTTCCAGACCACTTATAATGGATTATGCAACCAGCTTTCAGTTCTACATGGACAAGCCGTATAAGACCGGACCTGTACCTAGCGGATCGAGTCACATCGACAGGGGAGGGGCTGGGAAATGGATCGGGGGCTCTAAACATCCTTCTTCGGCCAAAGAGAAAGTTATCAACGACGACATGTCATCACTGGTGCTTGCGCCGGTCATCATCTCCACTTCCCCAGACGCCTGTTGCAGGAACCGGCATGGATGCGCCACCACATGGAATAGACTAAGCAGGCCCATCAACTACGTGGTACTTACTGCAGGACATCATCCAACCGCTTTATCAACATCACAGGGGCAATACACATTCGATTATTCTCTTCGAACCGTGCTGCATTTTTTGCCTTTTCTTCCTCGATGGTAGCGATTTCAACTCTCAGTGTTGACATCAGACTTTGTCAAATCCCTGTTTTACCCACCAAGCATTGACTAACAGTCTCCGATACCGGCGCTCGTGGAAAGGGTTTTTTCTCCCCTCGACTCCATCCAAATAACAAGAAATGTGTCAAGCGACAGAGGGCAACCCCGGGACGCGGAGAGAATTTTTTTCAAAAATCTGCGGGGGATCGGTCGTCGTCATGCAAGGCGGTCTGGGGGCACCGCGGATATAGTATAACAAGCTTCGGTCCCCCGTCGATCGTCTCCGTCTCGAAACCTTCCGAATCACGACTAGACCAACGCCATGAAGGAGAAGAGAGAGGATTCGTACGGCGAAGGCGACGCTTCGTCTAATAGCCTGGACGGCGCGATCGCTCACGATGCCGTCTTCGGAGACATTACGTCAGAAGGGCCCAACTACCGTAACGTGCGTTTGCCGCGTTCTCCTCGACCCGCGTTCCGGGATTGCTGACATCGTCTAGGTCGGGTGGTTGGGCACGTCGGTTTTGATGATGAAGACCCAAATCGGCCTTGGCGTCCTGTCCATCCCCTCCGTCTTCGACACGCTCGGCATGGTGCCGGGCGTCGTCCTCCTCTGCGTGATAGGCGGCATCACAACCTGGTCCGACTTCATGGTCGGCACCTTCAAGCTCCGACACCCCCAGGTGTATGGCATCGACGATGCCGGAGAGCTGATGTTCGGATGGGTCGGGCGTGAGGTCCTCGGTGCTGCGTTCTGTTTGCGTGAGTTTCTACAAGGCGTCATGGACAATGATGTTGATCTAACAGCTTGAAAGTGTTTACCTTCACCTCCGGGTCGGCCATGTTGAGCATCTCTATTGCCCTGAACGCGCTCTCCACGCACGCGACGTGTACGGCTGTATTCGTGGCCGTCGCCGCCATCATTGGCTTCGGCTTCTCCAGCCTGCGGACGCTGGGCCGCATCAGCGGACTGGCCTGGGTTGGTGTCACGAGCATCGTGGTCGCTGGTAAGTCGGTCGATATGGAAACCGTGTCTGTGTGTAAAGTGAACGTTAATAACGCCATTTGTAGTCCTTACCGTCACCATCGCCGTGAGCCTCCAGGACCGTCCCGCCGCCGCGCCGCAAGACGCCGTCTGGAAGTCCGACTTCAAGATTGTCAACACCCCGACGTTCGCCCAAGCCATCAGCGCCATCTCGTCTCTCGTCTTTTCGTACGCCGGCACCCCGGCCTTCTTCTCCATCGCTGCCGAGATGCGCGAACCTCGCCTTTACAGCCGGTCGCTTGTGCTCTGCCAGTCCGTCGTCACCGTCGTGTACGTGGCCGTCGGCGTGGTGGTGTACTACTACTGCGGATCCTACGTGTCGTCGCCCGCGCTCGGCTCTGCTGGCCCTACCGTCAAAAAGGTCGCCTATGGTCTCGCGCTTCCTGGACTGATTGTCTCAGCGGCCGTGATGCTTCACGTAAGTATTTCACACTCATTGATCCAAAATTTACGCTGACTTGGCCACAGTTGGCTAGCAAGCACATCTTTGTCCGTATCCTGAGAGGTTCCAAGCACCTGGCGGCGAACACGTTCGTACACTGGTCGACGTGGCTTGGCTGTACCTTTACCATCAGTCTGGTTGCGTACCTTATTGCCAGCGGCATTCCTGTTTTTAACAGCCTGATCTCTTTGATCGGCGCCCTTCTGGGCACCATGATCTCCTTCCAGCCAATGGGTTGCATGTGGCTGTACGACAACTGGAGCAAAGGCAGACAAGCGCCCACGCTGAGATGGTATCTCATGGTCGCATGGAGTTGTTTCGTCATCGCATCGGGAACCTTTCTAACCATTGCGGGTACTTACAGTGCCATTGTTGGCATCATTGACGATTACAGTCGATCTGGGGGTTCGGCAGCCTGGTCTTGTGCCGACAACTCCAATTCCGCATGAGCGACTTGCCAGATTAGATCCTAGAGGGCGAGCAACTGCGTGAAAAAAGAAAGACTATATTTGATCCTAAACTGGAGTAATTCCCTTACAATGATTATCCACTGCTAAAGTCTGTCGTGAAAGTAGTACTACCTGTTGAGCGTTACAAAGCCTGGCCTCACCAGATGCTAATTGCCCTGATAAGAAACCCTCCTTGAGCCCACCAATGGCGAAATGGGAACCACAGACTGATACTATAGTCTGTTGTCTCCCAATCCAAGGCTGAATTCAACTCAAGCTGATCAGACATCTGGCTTCGGGAACTGTGTATAGCGCTTCTTTGATTTGCCCAAAGCGTTTCCCTGCATGATTACTCGGCGCGTGCCGCTACTCTATATCCACAAATCGGGGAGACCTCCTGTTTCTGTTCAAAGCGTATGTTTCCTGCGGAGGATTGCTAGCTAGTGGATCTGTCGTTGTTTTGGGACATTAGATCACCGTGTAAACTACCAACTTTGATCTTGTTGCACGAGACGCGGAATGATCCCCGGCTTGGCTAGTTTATCGTTTTCCTGTTACCACGTAAAAGGCATAGACAGATCAACGAATTCGGACGACCTGAGTCACGGGAATAGACCGGCAACATGGCGAAAGTCACCCATGTGACAAGGGTTCATCGGTCGATGGCTGGCTGTCCGGCGGCTTCCCCGGCCACTACGACATGAACAGTCATGCCACTCAAGGAGCAAACCGGTGCCAGATCTGACGTGGGCTAAACCAAGCCAGGAGAGTTGGCGGCTCGGCAACTCTTTTGTGAGACCGGGCAACGGCCGAATGTGACCAGAAGACCACAAAAACCATCTTTTTTTCGTTCGTGCATGTCCCGCATTATTGGCTCAGCCTCACCCGAGCAGGATTTCTAGCGTCGCACTTGGTGTGGTTCTTTGGCGGTTGGGCCCTCGGATCGCTGGATCGACGGTCAGGTAGACCAACCAGATCCCCCCCCTGACTCATTGCTGGCATTGATGTCGCGCTCTACCATGGCTCACAAACAACTGGTATTCAACGAGCAATCTCGCCTGACAATGGACGAGTTTTGAGATATGACGAGGCATTGGAGCTATATCTTTATCTTCCATGCGTACATGGCGCACGCTTCTCGGCAGCCTTGTTATGTTGGCCGCTTGGGTGCTGCTAATCTAGGCATCCCGTACATGTCTTCCGCGCACGATATCATACGACTCATGATCGTAAGGCCATATACCGGCCCTGGGCTAATGGGGTCTTTTCAAGCATACTTTTGCACCATCTTGAGAAGAGCCTCCTCGACCTCCTTCGGGCTGGTGGCGTTCAGGTAATGGCCGCCGCCCTCGACCATCGTCAAAGTCGCCTCGGGCGAGGAGGTGAAGAGCTTGATCTGCTCTACGGGGACGTTGACTCCAAAAACAGGGTCGGCGGTTCCCTGGGTGCACACGTCAGTTTAAACACACTTTCATGCTTGCAACAGCGGGTTGCTGGGCTCCGGCAATCGGTGCAGCGCGTTCGAGTGGCAAGATGCGATTTACACGTACCTGGAGCCAGTAGACGGGGCACTTGACGTCCCGGAGTCTCAGCAGGAGGCCATCGCGCGACATGAGGCAGCCGAGGGCAATCTTGAGCTTCCTGCGGCCCTCGTCGCCCTTGTAGACGGACTTGAGGGTGTTTGTCCAGAAGGCCAGAGTCTCGGGTGGCACGGTGCCGGAGAAGCCAAGGCTGCCCACCATGCCGCACCACACGTCGTCGACGACGAAGTCGGGCGTCGGGACGGGGCTCGACCAGGCATCGTAAAAGGCCAGCAGCTGAGCCTTGGGGTCCCAGCAGCCTTTGACGCGCGAATCGGCCGACTCGTAGTCCATCGAGGTGCCAAGAGGCAGGAGACCCAGGATCTAGATTGGCGGGGATACCCGGGTTAGCCCATAAGTTGGTAGTTGGGTAAGAACACGATCAGACGATCATCGTCATCTGCAGAGAACCGCGTCGTGGGCGCAATGCGACGTACCCTGTCCGGGGCCAGAAGGGCCATGCGAGTGACCATCCACCCGCCTTGACTCGTGCCGAGAGCAAAGGCCTTGTCGACGCCGAGCTTGTCCATGACCTGCAGGGCCATGATGGCGGTGTCCCAGTAGGTGAAGTGCTCGACCGGGCAGCTGGTGGCGCCGTGGCCGAGGGGCTCGACGGCCAGCAGGTTGACGGCGTCCGTCAGCGTCTTGCTGTCGAACTGGTCGTTGTAGAGGGAGACGGTGGTGCACATAGAGTTGACAAGCACGACGGTGGGCTTGGCGGGGTCGATCCCGTCCCCGGACAGGCGGTAGCCGGCCGTGATGCCGCCCAGGTGGGGGACTTGGATTGTAGTCGTGGCCGCCATGGTGTCTGGTTGTTTTTCCCCTACTGATGTCTGTGGTCTGTGTGGTATCTGTTTCGAGGTTTCGCTGTATGGAGTGAGGAGGCTGCTTTGACTTTGGGTTTAAAATACAGGTTTAATTAAGAAAGAGGCGCAGATTTCTACATGTACTACTAGTTTTCACTCGGCAGTCCTTCTCGCCCCTCCCGACACGCCAGACGACGGACGTGTTTAAGATTCACCGCCGACCCCCGCCGAGTCCTTGTTGGGCCGGTCGAGTGTGACGAGTCCCGCAGTAGACCGCGGTTCTCATTTACCACCATGATAGGATGCTTCGTAGTGAGGCCTGTCCTTGTTGTGGTGCGGTGGATAGGGCAAAAAAGCATGGCCACCGACTCCAGTATACATACTGACTTAAATGTGTACCTGGCGACATCGCCCTCCTCAATGGGCTGAAACTGGTCTCTGAAGACCCTCGTCGCTGAGGAGGGCCTCACCCGCGATGTCTCTTTAAGAAGTGGAAACGACAGAGCCTGTCGAGATCAACAACCACGGGTCGGCCTGGCGGGGGGCAAGGTTGCCATGGAATAATGGCCTATCCCTGGTATCGCCCGAAGCACTGATATTTCAACAGGGACAGGACATGACTCGTGGTCTGTTGCTGAGGGGCGGGACCATGTCCACTTTGAGCTAGACACTCGCGGTTCTCAGCTATTAGCGTGCGGACTGGCGCGTTTTGAGGAACTACCGATATACCTGAACGAAAGGGAACTCCACTCCCCTTTTCTGCACTATTGCCATGCATAGACATGCTATGTACGTACAGAAAAGGGGGGGATGAGTCCATCGGCAGCGGGCCGGCGTCGAATAACGTTGCGGCAATGACGGCGTGTGGTTCGACTTATACCTCTTCCGGTCTTGTGGCGTCAGGGGCCATGGAGGCGCCGGTGTTTGAAAGAGACCAGGACGTTGGAAACATAATTCCTTCCCGTTCGTCTAAGGTCTAACGTTACTGTGTTGAAGAAAAGAAGGACTCGGGAAGGGGGGCGGGAATATGCCTCCTTTGGTCCGTTGTGTCCATTCCTCTGATGCACAGACGAGCGAGCTTATGTGTTTAATACTACGACCGGCCGTATTTTCAGTCAGTTTTCAACCGTACAATTAAAAAGCCCCTGGCTTTCTCTCGATTCCCATCAGGGGGTTATTTAAAGAGATAACTGATATCCCCCCGGCCGGGGAGGGCGACTGGGCTGGGCTGGGTTGGATGCCACGCGAAGCAATTTGTCGATCTGCTGCCCACGCCGATGCTAAAGCTTTACTATGCATCATCCGTGACGCATGCCTCGCTTAGAGCGCCCTGGTCCAATTTTGCTGCTCCTTGTCGACCGGCCCTGGACCGAACGCCGGCCAAAATCCGCAAGTGGAATACCAGGCAACCCCAACGAATCACCCGCAGGCCGGCAACAAATACGTGCGCACGCACATATCTCCCCCAGGCTGTTCTCCAAGGTGAGGGTCGTGAAACCAATGGCAGTCTTGGAAGGAAGACGGTGCTCATTACGGCAGTTCGTGGAAGGAAACGAAGCAGCGGACATGCTCTCCGGTCTCCGGGATCATCCACATGACCTTCACCTCGTCTACGGCTGTGGAGAAGCCCTCCCAGAATCATCAACATCTTCTGAGCTATGCGGTGGGCCTGTCCCGTTTGCCCGCTAGCATCCTCGGTCCACAACGCGGCAAAAACTATGTAATATACGGAGTATAGTGCACATCTCTTCTTCGCCAGGAACGATCCGTAAGGCGATCAATACTCGAGTGAGAAGCCAGTGCCGACATGAAGACACATGCGGGAATATATGCAGCTAGGAACCAAACAAGGGGCTGCCCCCCCCCCCCCCCCCCCCCCCCCCGCGCCCGCCTCGTGGCGTCGAAGACATTTTGCTTTTGTGCTTTGCAAAACCGTGTAGAACTAGAGCTGCCAGGCTGTACTAGGTAGCCTGTCGGCTCATTCGTCAAGCACAATCTTTTCCTGAGACATCTGGTCCCTGTTCGGGTTCTGGCTCCCACCTGACATGCACATGGGCCCATCGACTGACGCCTAATCGGGAACAAGACAGGAGCAGCAAAGCTCTGCCTAGTCTTGCCGAGTTGTCGAACCAAGAGAAACAAGAGTGGGCGTTCCATCCCCCCGGTACTTTTTCATCCTCTCAACATTACGAAGGCTGCTGGTCAGGGGCCCATCTCTCAAAGGTCGTCGCATGGTTCTTTCCAGGGGGGGCCAGGACCAGGGAATGGTGCATTTCTGCCAGAGGCACTCGATCCGTGGTTCGAGGCCTGCCAAAATAAAGCGAACCCATCGCCCTCCCCCGTGTATGGAGTCCCGTGAAGCGGCCGGGTCGATGAGAGCTTCTTGATTGCACGCTCGTCGTGGCCATCCCATCCCATACCAACCCCATCTCAACCCCGTCTACTTGGTCCGAAGCCATATCGCCGGGTTCAGTCCTCGGCCGCGCGTATCTTTTGACACACAAAGACTACTTTCCCCGCGATCGTTGTGCAACGGATCGTCTCGCGAGAAGGGGGCAAACACCTCGATACCAACGAAAGAAAGAATGGCGTCAAACTCGGGCCCCTCGCAGTTACCAGGCCTTCCGGGCTACGATCCGCAAGACCTCCAGCCATGGACGGTCCAGGTCGTCGTTGCCGTCACCATTCTGGCAGTAGTGGCCGTCGCTTTGCGGCTCTACAGCCGTCAGGTAAAGGGCCAGAAGCTGTGGTGGGATGACTACTTGATAGTCTGGTCGATGGTACGTCTACTCGTAGCCGTCATCTACTTGTCGTGGCCGACTGTTTGAGCTAACCGTAACCAAGCTATGGAATCTCTTTGTCGTCGGCTTCATCTTTGCAATGTACTCGGCCGGGATGGGCCTCCACGCAGACAAGGTCGAGCTGGACAGCATCGTCATGATGGCTAAATACCTCGTGGTGGCGGAGATCCTCTACGCCTGGAACCTGGGGTGGACGAAGCTGAGCTTGATGTTGATGTACTACCGCATCTTCCACATCCCCTTCTTCAAGAAGATGACGTGGTTCGTCGTCACCTTCGTCTTCGCCTGGGTCATCTGCATCACCTTCCTCTTCATCTTCATCTGCGTCCCCGTCGAGAAGCTCTGGTACCCCGACATCCCGGGCCGGTGCATCAACCAAGTCGCCACGTGGATCGCCAACGCGGCGTCCACCATCTTTACCGACCTGCTCATCTTGCTTCTTCCTCTGCCCCAAGTCTGGAAGCTGCAGCTGCAAAAGGCGGAGAAGATCGCCCTGACCTTTGCTTTTGGCCTCGGCTTTTTGTGAGTTCACACCCCCCCCCACCGTTGGTAAATATATGTATCGCGGCTAATAAAGGGGGGGTCGTCTAGTGTCGTCTTTACCTCGGCCTACCGAACCAGTGTCCTCTTCACATATAGCTCGTCAGACCCGACTTACACCCTGGCCCCGACCGTCGGCTGGACCGCCATCGAAATGTCCGCGGGCATCGTGTCCGCCTGTCTCCCGACCCTCCGCCCAGCAATGCAGCACATCGCTCGTGCCTGCGGTATCAAGGGCAGCATGGGCGGCATGTTCCCGTCGGCCCTCGGCTTCGGCTCTAGCCGGAACAAGTCCAACTTCAGCAACGGCACGGCGTCGCAGGACCCCAACGGCGGTTCCCAGATCCCGCGCAGGTTCTCCTCCTCCAAGCACAGGGCCGGCGAGGACACCTTCTACCGTCTCTCCGACGACAACGGGTCCGAGGGCGCGAGCCGCCAGAAGGGTTCCACGCCGACCGAGGCCAAGTTCAGGCCAGACACTACCGGGTTCGGGTACACCGTCACGAGCTACCCGGTCAAGGAAAGGGACGACAAGAGCTCCGACGAGATCCCCCTCCACGCCATCCGCGTGCAGAAGGACTTCAAGCATACGTCGGAATGAAACGGAGGGAGTGTTGGGAGTACTGCGCATAAGCATTGATAACGACCGTTGCTCGCGTTTCACTAGACGGTACATCGTCCACGACGTACCTTTGAACTGCTATCCCCGTCCTCCATGATGTGCGGTGACCTTCGGGCCGCGGTCAAAGAAGGGCATTTTGAGAAATGATTTGATGTGCGGAAGAACCAAGGCCAACTGCCGGCAAACGATGTGCGGTCCAAAATCGCCGATCCGAGGCCGATGTCGGCTAAAGCCTAAAACACTGGTGCGGTGGAAGCTCAAAGGGAGAACGATAGGTTTACGACATATAATTAAACTAATATGACATGGAAGTGACGGCACGGTAATGGTGCAGCTCTGGATCGTTCACTCTTGGGGGTTTGCGTGCCATAGATGTATGTACATCGAATGTTACAGCCCTCGCTTCGCATTTCATAGCAGCATCTTCCAATCAATTTGCCACCATTTATATCGTGTCTCCTTGCCCTTGTTGCTCCTGAGTATTATTGGAATTGGTCTAGATCGATTTGGCGCCACGATACCAGGAACCATGGCTCTGGTTCTTTAGCTTCTCGGCCTCCATCCCGTGCTGTGGTATGTCCATAGTAGCTGATTAGCGCGCTTTTGATGGTAACCTCGGGACCATATGTTGGGCAGTTTCATTAACGTGAAGATAGCAATGATCTTCACCAATTGTCGAAGAAGCCGGCGTCCGATATCCCTGGCCGCCTTTTACTTTGCGACCCCTGGCG
This sequence comes from Colletotrichum cereale, assembly GCA_034509685.1. Classification (NCBI taxonomy): domain Eukaryota; kingdom Fungi; phylum Ascomycota; class Sordariomycetes; order Glomerellales; family Glomerellaceae; genus Colletotrichum; species Colletotrichum cereale. Next base: position 60 of record JASUDE010000395.1, on the reverse strand, counting down.
CTGTAGGCCTCTCTTCATCCACTCTCGGCTCTGATCATACATCATCAACATTACATGGTC
>JASUDE010000394.1:33903-45248 GCA_034509685.1 Colletotrichum cereale | reverse complement strand
CCCCCCCTTCCATCCCAGCGCTCTCCCCGGGCTAGGGTCCTACTACTAGACCTCTCTGGTCTCTTGTCGGCCCATCTGCCAAGTGCACGCGGTACGTACACAGCCATTAGGAGGCAATCGACAGGTACGTATCGATACGTACTGGGTGTTCCCTGCGCGATGCACATCCACAATCTCGCCCATCCCATGTCTATCACTCATCAAATCGCCCTCTCACACACACTCTTTCGGCTACTGCTGCTCTCTCTATCCCGTGCTCTGCATGTCTCTCATCTGTCTCTGTTGAACAGCCCAAACCCACACGCGATTGCTATGCCTGGTCTGATAAAACCATCGCGACACCCCCGTGCACGTACGCTTTCCTCTCCTACCAGTCTACTGCTTTCCGGCCGCGTCGTTTCTTCGAGGGTTCAGCTCAGCTTTGCAACAAGTCTGCCGAGCCGAAGGTCGAACCAAAAGCCCTGCTGTTAACAAAACGGGCCCACGCTTTTCTGGTTTCAACGTCGTTCAATTCGCCATCCTCGTCCCATCTTCGCTGATTCTCTCTCCCTCTCTCGCGTCCTTCCTCCAAAACTAAAACATCCTCCTCCACATCCAACACAAGTTAGGACAACCTCCCGACAGCTACCTAGCTACCCACCGGTATTCCTGCTTCCTCGGACCCTTCATCTACCTCCCACTTCCCTCCTCCTCTAATCGTTTCCTTGGATCTCTCGCTCTCCACCTCTCTCCCTCCCTCCCGCAATCTCAACCCATCTCTCCCTTCCCTCGCCGTGTGTCTCGCTTCTTACAACTTGCCGCCAACCACCGTTCCATTAACGGGTTGACATAACGAGACCCTCCCGACGGCTTCTATCGCAAAACTGCTTGTCAGTGGAAAGACAATTCTGCTTGGTACTTGCACAGCCAGTCCACCTGCTCCGTCACCTCACCTGCTGGCCGGAACCATTCGAGTGGGTCGATATCAAGTCAGTGCTTGATCACGAAAACCGCTCGACCGACTGTCACCCGACGCTGTCATTCTCCATTCCTTTCATACCAGGCTACCTTTCGGGAGGTACCTGCTACTAATGTACGTCACCCTAATTCTTCCCGTCAATTGGATCCTGTTGATCTCAATTCCTACCCTGCCTTGTCTCCTCCCCCTCCCCCATCTGGCCGATTTCATACCTTAACCTCATCATGCCATGACTAACCCGTCTTTTTCTCCATAGACTTGGGCAACTGCTTGTTCACTCCATTTCTTGGGACATACACCTCGGAACCCCGAGCTCTTTTGACTCCACGATACGATACCGTGAACGCACATATTGTTAGCCAGCCAGCTAGTCTTGCCGACTACTCCCCCTCTGTACCCATGGCCGTCCCACAGGAAAAGGTGGCCGCCCACCAGGTCACCAGCGTCGCCCTTCCCGATAAGGCGGCGTACGCAAAATTGTCCGATGGCGCCGCCTCGGGCAACCTCACTCCCGGTGCCTCGACCCCCGAGAAGAGCCTGGAGATGCCCCGTGACAGCAATCTCTCTACCCCGCGGTCGTACCGTAACGAGAACCCCTTCGACACAGACATCGAGGCCATGATCACCACGACGTCATCCTCAGACCCTTATGCCATGAAGAGCATCACAACCACAAAGGACTGCCCAACGATATGGCCGGGCAAGCAGGATTGGAAGGCCAAGGCGAAGGCTGCGAAGCGTGAACGTGGCTCCTGCGCCTGCATTGCCCGCATGAGCAAGAAGAACCGTATCATCATGAAGGTCGCAATCGGCCTTCTCATTATCGGCGTCGGTGTTGGTGTGGGATTCGGCGTCAGCAAGCCCCTGGGCGCACCCATTTGGGGTGATAACGATAAGAACCACTGAGCATAATACCTTTCGCCATCACCACTTTCCACAGGGGACTGCCAGAGATCTATCTCACCATCCTGCCGAAACATATCTCAAATGCTCGCCGAGGCATTCACCCGCCACCGCCATAACCGCCACTACCACCAATACCTTTGATGCCGTACATTCGAGCCGCTTTACCCTTCAGCTTGTATTATATACAACGACTTCGCATTACGGCCGCCCGAAGACCACATCGGGTGGTTTTCAACCCCGTATTCTCTTTTTTGTCGGTCCGTGTCATCAATCACAGGAAAATGGGCCACCATAATTACGACCAGGCGTTTTTGGAGTCAATGCATGGGCAATCAGTTATCAGCGAGCGAGCAGCGACACTTTTCGATTCAGTATCCTACCGAGAAGGGGTTTCCCTGTGCCGTAATATGCGCGAGGGCATTAGGGGTTACGAGTCACGGAATACGGGTTCGGCCTGTGCGTCTACCGAAAGAGCCGGGTCTCCTACTTGTCGATTCTTCATTTGGGAGAACAGCACCAGCACTTTTATGTACAATGGTTTCGGGGCACGTTTGCAGCCTTGGGAAAAAGGCGTGTAGTTCCGTCACCCCTTGCGGATTGTGAGAAAAACGTGTTACTGGGAGGGATATTACTGCCCGGCTTCTGTTAGACGGCCACTCCATGCATTTGGGTATTTGGCAAGGCAAATCAAAGAGTTCATAGGGACACCGCGGTCGAGAAGCGCTCTGGCCGACGGCTCATCCCTCATTATTTCCGCTTACACAAATCTTTCTCACTCGATTTCGGTCTTTGTTGTTGAATGTCTAGACATGGGTCACCCTTCATACTAGCAATTTGGCTAAAGTGACGAGATGAAACGACGCGCGTTTGTTAGGGTAGACCCTTTCTTCCCCTACGAGAAGATGATGGGCTGACATGCTGGTACACGGCTGGCCACCTCGGCGATCGCTTTCATGCTGGGACCATTGCGAAAAGCACAAATACGTGCCGAACCCCGATCGATCTATTCCTACAAAGTTCACTAATATCCTGCCTTATACCAGTTCACAAACAAACTCCGGCTGCCCCCCTCCATCTCATCCAAGACCCAAGAGTGAACTATAATGAAGCCACACGCACATGCATGTTAGAGAGATGTGCCGTGAGAGCCGGGATGGGAGGAGGGGCTGTGTGTCACCTGTCTCAGCCAAAAGGGTGGCATCGCTACCGACCCTGATGCGAGAATCGAAGATAGATCCAGCATCCGGCATAGCGGGCCAAGCGGCCCGGATGGGCAGCAGGACGGGAGAGGCATGTCACTTTTCGTCAAGAAAGTTCTTGCAAAGTGATCAAAGCCCCCCTCCACAGGCTACCCGAACCTTGCCTTCCCTCGCACACCTTTCACACACCGCCTGGCCAGTCCTTGGCGCGGATGGGGACCGGACCTACTTGCTACCCTACCTGGCCACAGCCTGAGCAGACACGGGGCCACTCACTGGGCGATGATCTGCAATGACGTTGACGCCGGATCTCCGTCGCCCCCGTGGCGGGTTGCTGGGATGCCCCGGAAGAGGAGGGGCAGCGGACCGTCGGGCGCCGAGTGGGGGAGGAGGAGAAGGAGGAGGAGGAGGAGGAGCGTGATGATTCAGCACGATTTCCGGATTTGACTTTGCCTAGAAAGCTGACTCCAGATCTGGCCTCGGCTCCAGCTTTGGCTTTCAATCCGGACTTGGCAGCGGTAGAGGAACCGGAAGCAGCAGTTGCCGATTCCACTACGTCCGGCCCATCGATCCGGACTCGTCCGTCGTCGCTGTTCTAAGGCTTAACGGGCTGCTTGCCGGCTCGGGTGCTGGGATTGGCGTAGTAGGAGTGCTGCGGCTCGGCAGGCTGACCGTCTGCCTCGTCCTCGGAGGAGAAGTCGAAGCGGTTGCGGCTTCTACCGTTGTGGCGCTGCACAGTCGTTTGAATCCCGGCCTGGACGTGCGCCTCGCCCGTGTTGCTCGAGCCAGTACCAGCGTTGGTGCCCTGGGTGGGGGAAGACGCGGGGACGAGGGATACAGGGGAGGGCAAGTTGCCGTAGTACGAGGGGATGTGAGCGGTCCAGGGGTTCGGACTAGCGGTGCTGGTTTTGCCGCCGGTGCGAACATTGTTGCTCTTGGGGCTGATGTCTGGTGAGGCTCGGCCGGTCGTTGCGGCGATGGAGTCGTTATCGCTACCAGCATCTGCGCCGCCAGCGATCTCGCCGTCTTTGGCGAACTCTTCTGGGTTCGCATCGCGGCGAGACCCGGTACGACCGTAGATCTGGTTGTTGTAGTAGTCAGTGACTGCTGCTTGTCTTCTGCGTTCGGGGGTCAGGGGGTTTGCGTAGGACGGATAGGCCCCGACTTCCCACCACGAGTGGCGGCAGCCCCAGCAGGGCGGGTTGCTGTAGATGGTCACGGGGGGCATGGGGTTCTCGTCGGAAGGGTGCCACGCCTATCCGCGTTCCTTCTGGACGAGGCCTTGGGTAGAGGGTCCGACGGAGGCACCACTGGCGGCGCCGGCTTGGGGGAAAGGGGCATTAGCAGATCTACTCACCTCGTTGGGCACCTCGCCTGGGTCAAGCTCGCGCCAGGGAAACCAGAATTTCTGGTAAGACTGCATCTCAATGTCCTGGTCGGCAACGCGTCGTTGGCGGTCGCGGTGGTTGGTGTACAGGGCGACGGCAAGGAAGACAAAGGGGACGCAGAGGACGACGACGTAGGACCATGTGAGGTCGCCGTAGACGGGATCTCGGTGCTCGGCTTTCTCAGGGGCTGAGGTAGCTGTGACCGAGGGGGTCGGGGTGACGTAGACTGTGGTGTAGGAGACTGCGCGTGGGCTCAGGCCGACAACGGTTGTCACTGAGGGGAGCCGGTTGGTGATGAGGACGGTTGAGGTGTGGGTGAGGATCGTCAAGGATGGAGTCTGGGATGGGGAGGGGATAACGGGGAGGTAGGTGAATCTCAGGGCGGCAGCCATCTTGACGAGCGAGAGTCTGATGCCTGTGACGAGAGGGGTGCTGAGTGTCGCTTGAGCGTGATGGGGTCAGGTGAGTTTTCAGTTATTGAATTGTCACCGTAACTGACGCAATATAATGAGCGAGGAAAGTTGTAGTACGCGAATTGTTGCCAGTTGCTGGTTATAAGGCAATAGACAAATAAACGACTGGCGATATTCGACACAACTGTAGGGTTCCCCGTTTCACCCTGAGAGCCTGTGAGAGTGAGGTGCTTAGTCTTACGGATGAGATTGTGTGAGGGGGGTGAGGAATCGTTCACATACTGACGAGGTCGCGAGGTGAGTTGTTGCCGTTATTGTTGTTGTTTGTTTGTGAGAGCAAAAAGAGAAAGATCGCGATCCTCGCCTTGGAAAAGGTCTGGGTTCTGACGCACTTTATATCTCTTGCTGCTTCCAAGTCTCAAGTGAGAGTGAGTGAGAGTGAGTGAGAAAGAGAGTGAGAGGTGGTGTGAACAGGTCAGTGTTTCCCTCAGGTAAACGGAAGGTGCGATTGTGGGAGGGAGGTGAGCAAGGTAAACAATGGCCTTTGCATGTAAGTTAGGGCAGAGCGGTCGAGAAGGGAAGGCGCGTGGGACATGGGCCTTATTCGGTCGAGGCCCAGAGGAAAAAAGTCAGGCAGACTCAAACAACCGCTCTGCAAGAGCAAAAGAACAAAAAGGGAAGAAAAAGAGCAAGTATGGGGAAAAGGTGAGCAAGATGGACAGACGCGGGTCGGGGTTACGCGGGTCGCGTGCCTGCTGCGGAAGGACGGGGGGCCCTGTTACAGAACGACCTGGGAGAACAGGTTGGCTGTGTGTGAAGGGTCTGGGGCCTTGGTGGAAGAAGACGGAAGGAACAAATTGGATGGGTGGGAGAAGACGAAGTCCTCCTTTGTGGATGTTTGTCTCATGCCCGGGTCCTTGTTCGGGGGACGAGGGCTGCTTTGTTTGTGAGGGCGTATATATGACTGTGCGGGCTTGATGGCCGGAGCAGCAGGAGGAGGAGCAAGTTTCCGACTGAGCAGATACACCTGGGTTTATACAAAACACCTTGGACATCAACAGGACGGCCGGGTTTAATCGTCACCATACATTATCCGATTTCTTGACACCATCGTGTGCCCCTGGTAAGGCCCCCCGAAACGCTCGACGGCCGTCAATGTGTCCTGACCCGACCTCGCTGAGATCCGCCGGGCACGTCACCCTCAGCAGGACGACCGCCGAGACGCGGGCTTCGGGCACGGCGAAGCGGAGCACCGGCAGGGACGCGAACCCCGTCGTCGTCGAGACCAAGACCGGGGTCCAGGCCACGGGCAAGCGGGCGACGGAGTCATGGACCCTCTCGTGGTCGTCGTCGCCGTGGTCTCCGCTGTCGTCGTTCTTGTTGCTTGTGGGGCTGGAGTGGCACTTCAAGTTCGGAAGGAGGTTCGGCGGCTGGCTGAGAAGGATAAGAAGATGATGGAGATGATTCCTTAGGGAAGACGAGGGATGTTTTGAGGGATGCGGGGTGGGGAGGGGAGTAAGTTGAATACGATGGGTGCGATATTGTAGCGATGTATTCCAGTACCATGTGCTTGTTTTTTCAGGTGTGTGATTTGAAAGTCGTTTTTATATCGCGGCAAGTGACTTGGAGAGATGTGCTTCTGGTTCAGGATGAACTTGTGACACAGTCTGTCGAGTAGCTCAGATGCTTTGAAAGAAGCCATGTGTGTCACCGCTCTGACATGCCCCACGGCCTGTGCGTTAATGGTATAAGGAGGGGCTCGTCGGACTTGAGCAGGTTGCTCGGATTCGGTGTTCGACTGATATTTCAACAGAGAATACTTGATAGGAGTGGTTTTTGCTTTCCTCCCAGGGTGAAGACTACTTGAATATGAACACCATGGCCTTCCATTTCCTATAGTTGTTTACACCATCAGACAATGGTTACTCTCTGGAAGCACCAGAGTCAATGCTGAGCCGCAATAGTGTCTAGATTGGCTGAGAGCCACGCTCACATTCATGTATTGGTCCTTGTAGACGCAATAAATAAGCTCATTGTCTTGTAGTGAACGCAGCTTGATGGGAAGTACCATCCCGTATTATTCAAGTCGAACTGGCGTCAATAAATGAATGAAGACCATTCAATGAGGTGAGACGATCCCAACGAGCTTGACCTTGGCCGGCGGAAGAGAAGGCACATGATCTGGGCCAGAGAGGAGTCAAGGCTTCAGGGTACCTGTCCGGCAGGGTCTTGAACGTCCAGAAAGACCCGATTCCCGAGACGTTTTCAGTATCTGAGAGGAAAGTGTAGGTGTTCGGGGTCAAGATAGGCTAGTGTTTCCCTCCTAACCGAGACATTGAGGAGCAACGATGGTGACGAAGGCAACCTGACTTGGAGACCGAAAGAAGGCACGTGGGAGACACGCAATTGCTGGAGTGTAGGTATACTTGGCTAGATCTGAAGGGATGCGGTTGCACGTCGTACCAGGATGCCACGATGCATGACCGGATCCCAAGACCAAGTCTAGGTACTCGAGGTTGTGCGAGAAGGTACATTGAGTCAATGCAGCTCGCTCTATGCGGTATCGGTCCGACCATACTCACCCAGTAGCTGACCGTTGTGTTGTTCCCCGCCTTCACTGATTGAACTGGACGAAGGAGTGTCGTGCCTGTATTCTGGGGTATCAAGTGCGAGGCCGCTGTTGACGAGCATGGCTTGCGCCTGTCTGCCATCTTTGGATAATGCATGTATCACTCCTGCCGTGTCACCCCAGGAATCGCTTGCCATGACATGACGGGCATCTACGGGAAAGCTATCAAGGCAGGAGAAAAGAAGCCAAACATCGTTCTGCAGCTTCCCAAGGTAGTTCTTACCCGATGACTGCCATGCCCGACAGAACCCGCAGCTCGCTTCCTTCCACGAACAAAGCGTCCTTCGGTTTCCATGAACATCTCTTTGGCCTTCGGCCACTTCCTCCACTCCTTCAGAGGGCGGTTGATCTGCCCGAGTGGTCTGTCACCTCGTCCGGCCTCTTGCTCGACTACATAAACCCCCATCCAGAGCCTTCGATCTCTGCCATCTTCCATTCTTCATCTCCCATCTACATCCACACTTCACCCTCTCTTTTTTTTTTTTGGAACCATTACAGATCATCACTGCATTGCTTATAAGTAACAAATCCTCAACACAGGTCTACACCAGCACGCAATCCCACTACCTATCAAGATGGTCTGCCCTGCTCTGTCGCTCGCCACCCTTTCGCTGGCAGCCCTCGCCGCCGCCAGTCCCATCGGCATCAAGTCTAGGCAACCCTACCAGGACAAGGTCCAAACCACCTTTCCAAAGGTTTCGTACGCCGAGGCGCGAGAGTACATTGGAGCCGACAATGGAAAGCCCATGGCCTCCAAGAGGATCCCGGGCGTTGGCACCAAGTGGCAATGCTTCAGTGTAAGTTTGTCCTCTTCCCCCTCTTGGCATCCCTTTCCATTGGCCCGTGACACAGCGTTCACTTCGAAAAGGATTGGGTTGTGGCCCCTCGAGCTGTCATACCGTGCTGGCTTTGGTCTCGACATGAGAAAGCTGACAGATGTTTAGCCCACCGGCACGAATCCTCGCCCGAACCCACTTGACTGCCAAAGCGTCTTCACTGAATGGAACACCATGGGTACTTTCAAGTTGGACAAAACGAGCGGCTGCGAAGTCAAGCGTGTTAGGTCATGCTATACATCTGTCTGCCCCTTGAAAGACGTTGTCGAGGTTGACCCCTCGCTGGTTGCTGCCCGCATGATGAACCCAATGCAAACGACGTGCGTCGTCAATGGAAAGAACGCGATTTGGACCAACGACGAAGAGACTCTTAGTATTGTTGTCGGGGGTATCAATGCAGGCGATCGCTAGAATCTCCAGCAACATCAACCAAGACAGGTCGACGAGGGCCCGGACGACGAGAACAATGGCGGCGGCGACATTGACGACGAGGGTACCAGTCCTGATGACGACAACTCTGGAGACGAGGACGTTGAGAATCCTGACAATGACGACTCTGATGACAGCGAAGATGAAGACTCCAATGGCAACGGCGAGTCTGACGACGAGGACTCTGACGACGAGGACTCTGACGACGACGACGACGAGTCGGATGACAACGATGACGCGGATGACAACGGTGATTCTGACAATGACGATGACTCTGACAACGACTCGGGTGACAATGACGACTCTGATGAGGATAACTCTGACGACAACGATGACGCTGCTGACGAAGGTTCTGGTGACGAGGATTCTGGTGGTGATGACTCTGGTGACGAAACCCCAGACGATGAGAACACCAATGGCGAGGACATCAATGATGAGAATGGTGAGGGCGCGGATCCTACGGACGAGGATGGCGGCGATGACGTGGGGTCTGATGTCGAGTAACCTGGTAACGGGTATGCTTGCTCTTTGCTTCTGAGAAGAGGCGCACTGGTGATGACTTCAATGCAAGGCTGCAGGCCGACAAGAGGACTTGACTACCTGAAGACTCATAATATGGTATAACAATAAGATTAATTGATCGATGCAAAAAGTGGACAGTCTTGATACCGAAACTGTGGCCCCGCAAATAGTTGTTCTGCGTGAATAGTTGACTCTTGAAAGGCAAACAAAGCTGCTTGCCTCATATCGCAGTTGTCAATATCTGGACACCCGCCATTGGCATCCATTTCAAGGGCAGCAGCTTCACGTGCAAGGCCATTGGTGTGACTCGGGAAGATGGAGACAAGATGACATTCCGTCACTGTGTGTAAGTAGCAGAAGGCTGGATTATTAACTCTATATTAGAGTACCAAAAGCCACCAATCTGCCGACTTTGAGATATCGTGATGGCTGCGGCTCACGGAGAGAGAGGAACGAGAGAGGAGCTGAAAGTGGTGGTCGTCGGTGAGGGTAGATGAAGATGTGGGTCCACACCTCGGTGAGAAAGGACGCTACGCAAGGTGAAGCGCCGGGTAGTGGGGGATTGAAGGTTGGAGCTGGGCCTCAGAGGTCCTTCGTCAACATCAACATCAAGAGGAACACCACAAGCCGACCTAAGTTTTTATGAACATCGAGATTGCAGCACCGCCGATTGCCAAGAAAACCTAGCGAGAAAAAGAAAAAAAATACTTACCAGGGCACTCCAATCTCGCAACAATGGGATTGGTACTTTATTCTCCTGTTGATCCAAAAGCGTCTGTCTGATAGCTAACACCATTGCTCACTCCCACAGAACAAAGACGCGAGCCACACGTACGTGCACATGCACCGCGCCCGCGACGCCGACCTGTTTGAGGACTTTTGCAAGGAGAAACTGCCGGACGACGAGGTGTACGTGCCGCCGCAGCACCAGCCAATCAACCCCGAGGACGAGGACGACGTCGTGCCGGACCAGCACGCGGCCTTTGGTATCACCAAGGCGACACAGAGACAGCGCGAGGCGGCGTGGAAGGACCTCGGGCTCGCGAGCCTGATGAACCGCGGACCGCCCCCGCCGGGCGGGTGGGCGCAGGACAAGGGAGCGGGCGGTGCCGGTGCCGGCGGCGCAAAGAGGCTACCGCGGTAAGAGAGGACGACGATGGTCCTAGTGGCCCCGGTCGGGGAACGGTTATCGGCGTTATGGGATGGATACCCGGGAAGTTTCATTTGGGGGACCGAGACAGCGCGGTAGCATCGGGACGGGCCTGATGGGCTGGGGTGGGAGACTTGCCCCAAGCCCGAGGGCAGGCAAGTCTGTCTATCTGCGAGGTTGTGAAGCCCGCTGGCGCGAGGACTTTGCGCAAACCACACCATGGACACACATCAATATCGAGGACAAGGCTTCTCTTATTTTTCGGCTTGCTAGCCGCCTTTGAATCTTGTAAATGTTCACTCGAATGACACGCGGGCAATGCCCCCCCCCCCAAAAGGGCACCATAAGAGTCCCGGAATCTTGCCATCGCCCAAACGCCGCCCATGCTCCCGCCCACCATCTCCTAAACGCCATAAATCACGCAAACCGCCTTTAGCTCTCCTCGCCTGTGCCTCAACCCCCCCCCCCGTTCAGCTCTTCCCGAGATAGCCCTCCCTCTCGACGACCTCGGGGCGGAACTTGACGAGGAATACGGTCTTGCCGGGCCACATCTCGTGCTCGTCCTTGGCGGCGATGTTGTGGGCGCTCACCCTGGCGGGGAAGCCGGCGCCGTCGCAGACGCCCTCAACGATGCCGGCGACGTAAGCGGCGCAGTTGAGCTGGGACATCTCGCGGGGCACGCTGATGTAGGCGTTGACGAGGGGCTCGTTGTCGATGATCATGTACTCGTCGGGCTTGGCCGGGTCGGCCGACTTCTCGAGGCGGTCGGCCTGGCGGCCAAAGAGGTGCTGCCAGCAGGACTGCTTGATGAAGTGTAGGAGGGCGATGATGGTGAGGGGGCGGACCTGGGTCCGGGGGGGCTCGCGGAAGAGGAGGAGGTCGAGGAGCTTGATGCCTATCGAGTGGCCCTGGACG
>JASUDE010000394.1:0-33893 GCA_034509685.1 Colletotrichum cereale | reverse complement strand
GGGAGACGGGAGGGGAGGAGAGGAGAAAATGCGGAAGGAGGCGTAGGGTTAAAAGGGGGGACGCACCGCTGTTCCAGCTCGGATATGTCCTTGACGTTGCGCTGGGCGTACGAGACCATCTCGCTGAAGAGGTAGGCGAAGCTGGACTGGCTGAGCTCGGCCGTCTTGGTGCGGTTCAGTGGCCGGTGGTAGATGGTCTTGCCGTTGGAGGGGTAGCGCAGGCCGGGCGTTTCCTTGCCGGGGATGGTCTTGGTCGTCGGGAGGTTCGCCATTGTGCCTGATGTTGTCGTCTTGTCGCGCAAGCGGTTCGTGAGGGGTGGTGGTGGTGGTGGTTTACGGCGAGCCGTGACGGTTCATCTGGTTTCAAGGAGCTAGCTGGTCGAATCAGGAGGGCGGCGCGGCCGGTGTGCGCTCGCGCGGGAATGAGGTGTGATGCGGGAGAGGCTGGCGGGCTGGAAGGGTTTGGGAGGGGAGGGGGGGAGGGAGCTGCTATCGTCGATTGTTTCTTTGGCGGTCGAGGGCGCGAAATTGGGGGATTTCTGGGCACGCGATTGGGTCAGCCTTATCGGCGATAACGATAAGAGCTCGCGACGTCGGCTTCATCTCACGGCTGTCGGTCCTTCTTGCAATCAAGATGAATGGGTGTCACATACGGTTTCAGGCAGATGGTAGTGTTGCTGAGAGGAAGAAGAAGAAAAAAAAGAAGGAAAAAAAAGAGAAACAGAATCAATGTTGACTAACACCCAGAACAATAATAAAAACATGTATCAACCCAATGCCGTGCCGGAGCTTGAGAGCAATATATTCGCTAGTCTATCTTTTGGCCGCTCTCTCTCTAACCTCCGAATTAAATAGAGCGATTGAAGCTCTGTCTAAAATCGCTTTTGAATGTTCACGCAAACCGCGCGGTGCAGCTTCCTCCAAGACCAGTCAAGATATCATCATACCGCGGCGGGCACTGCCTCAGCAGGGGCGGCGGCAGCAGCAGCAGCAGCAGCAGCGGCAGCAGGAGCGGCGGCGGCATCAACAGCGGCGACGCCATTCGGGACGGCGCCGCCTAGGTAGTCCTCGAGCTCGCCAATCTGCTTTCCGCCGGCGACCCAGCGCGCCGTGCGGGCGTCGCGCCTCTCCTTGCACATGGCGTTCAGGGCGGGCCAGTAGACCGCGTGGTCGTACTCGAACTCGAGCTTCCCGTCACTGAACTCGGTCCACAGCTGCTCCTCTGGCACGTACTGGCGCATGTCCTCGTTGAACTTGAGCTTGTCCCGGGTCATTGGGTCAATGAAGGGGGTGATGAGCTTGAAAAAGCCATTGACCATCCATGGGACTTGTACCGCACTGTCAGCGCAAATATTTTCTCCAAGCGTGCACGCGTGCGTCAAGGGGAAAGAAGAGGAAGGAGGGAAGGAGGGAGGGAGGGAGGGAGGGAGAAGAAGAAGTTCGCCAAAACCACGTACTGTTGATGATGAGGGCCTTGCCCAGACGCTCCGGGTAGTGCGTCTGGAGGATAGACAGCACCTCGCGGGCCAGGCTCAGGTTTGGGGACGTGTTGGAGCGGGTCTTTGATGACTTGAAGTTGATGAGGAGGGCGAGCTTCTCCTGGCCGGCGGGCATGAGCTCGATGACGCGTTCGACCATGAAGACGAGGTGCTGGACCTGGCGCGGCGAGGGGTCCGTGTTCTGGCGGCCCGGGTTGAGGTAGTGGCACGGCCGGCGCTCCTTGTCGAAGCCGAGGATGACCTGCTTGCCCGTCTCGTTCTCGGGCGAGATGTGGTCCGGCGTGAGGGCCTCGACGCCGTACTCGCGGCGCCAGGCGAGGGTCTCGAGGAGGCGCCTCTCGGCGTCCTTGGGAACCCACTTGGTGGCGCGGAGGTAGCGGAGCAGGCACTCGCGCGTGAGCCACTGGCGGTCCGAGTCGGTGAGGGGGCCCGACTTGTCGGCGTGGGCGGCGGCGGCGCACTTGACCTCGGTCCAGGCGCGGGCTTGGGCGAGGAGGCCGTCGTACTTGGACTGCTGATCCGGAGTCAGGGGCGGGACGGCCGGGGTGGAGGAGGCCGCGGCCGGCGAGGCGATGGGTGTCTTGAGGGGGCCCGACGCGGGAGGGGCGGCCTTCTCTTGCGGGCCGGTGGAGGCCGGCGTTTGATCAGCGACGGAGGCCATGGCGGGCGGAAGGGGGGGTGTGTGTGTGAGTGATGGGTGGTCTCGGCAGAGGAGAGATCCGGGCGGCTAAATGACTATCCAAAGTTTTGCTGGGAGGGGCGCAAATTGGAAGGGTGGGCTTGTGGCTGCAAGGGGTATGGCCTGGGGGGAGGGCGTGAGGGCGTGAGCTTGCAGTGTCTTTCGGGGCGTCGATGTGTGTATTCTCGAGAGGGAGGAAGCGGTTGCGATGCGAGTCGTGACAATCAAGCACACCGCCCGAGTGCAGCAGGTGATAAGCTTATGCGGTATAGATTTACGTTGAGATGGAGATGAAATGAGATGAGCTCATGCCGGGAGGCTCAGTTCCGGCCGTTAGTGGCCCTCTCCCCAAGACCACAGAAATAGGCAACCCGGGCGCCCGCTCCGCTGGGAGGTCCGCTGGGAGGGTTGGCAATCCTCCATCCAGGTTGGGCGTCAAGGTCGCGTAGGGCGTTTATTGAGAGAGCCGAGGGATGACGGCGATTGTTGAAGGTTTTGCAGGCGCGGGTGGGACTTGTGGAACAGACATTGCATCTCGTCACTCTCCAACTTGTTTACATTATTACCTACATTACTAGGGTGCAGGTAGGTAGGTAGGTAGGCCATCCCATCACAGAGTCTGGTTAATGACTCGCGACAGGTCACAGTACATAGTTGGCCTGTTAGATTGGCCTTACAAGCATGTACACGTAGGTATATCAACGTGCCCCGAGGTGAGCAGGCCTTAGGTAAGGGACCTTAGGTAAGTGTAAGGTATCTGCACCTTTGGTGAGCTCTGTGTTACCTGTGCTCTCCAAGGGTTACAGGCTGTGGTCACGCTGCAAAGCGCTAGACCGGATCGAGGTGGGCCCGGTTCCACGCAGCATTGAAGGGACCCTTCTTTCCCATAGGTACTACTAGGTACCAGTTGAAAGGGTACGTACCCTTGGCATTCCTCACCCTTCCAGCCTTCCTCTCTCTTTCTTTCGCTCCCCCCCCCCACGCCCGGTAACGAGTCGGCGATTCCGACCCATGCGAAAGTTACTCTTCGTGGTCGTCGGACCGCTCGTTACGGAGACGTGAAACCTCGGATCTTCATCAACCTTCAACTCTGGTGCCCACACGCTACGCAGTATACCCTTCCGATATCTGACAACGGACCAGAGCCGTTCCTGTCGCCGCCGAGTCATGTCGTGATCGCTGCTGTCGACGCTGACTCTACGGAGCGCCCGTCGCCCTCTTCCCAGACAGCGGAACTCACCACCTTAGAGAGAAAAAAAAAAAAAGACGATCGTCACCTCCAACGTTTCCGTCCCATACTCGCCATCATTTGATATGGGGTCCGACTGATGCTTGACGAACGCACGGGAGCACGACACCGTCACCCACCACCCACCACTGTCGCTTGTGACTTGGGGAGGGGGGACAAGACACCTACCTCACTTCTGACCGACCCCGTTGGACAAACAAGCGTTTGGCCGCTTGCGGACCCTAACGATCGTCCGCCATTCTATCGCGTGGCCAACATTGCCCGAACGAGCGACGCAGGCATGGCGAGACGGGCGGCGCCAACGAGGCGGCGCCATTCCTCCCTCTGCCGGTCCCTCGGCCTTCCGTGTCCGTGGCTGATCACGCTGGCCTCGTTGTAGCCCACTTCCTTCCCAGCAGCCCGGAACGCCAACCATCCGAGCTGTGGCTGCAGCCGAGCGTCTGGCTTCTCCTGCTCCCGAACCCACCAAGGAGCAGCCCTGGGAGCGAACGGTGTCGTCTCCACCTCATTCCGTCCAACTTCACTTCCATTCAGACTCGGTTCTTCGTTTCCGAACCATGGCCCATCCCTCCTCTCGTTTGACTCGCCCGCGCCGTCCCATTCTGGAAGCCACCGGCCTTTTCACGTTGCATGCTCGACAGAAAGTTTGTACGCATGCCCATCCGTGCGGAGGACGCGCCGCTGTCCCAGATGTCTTCCTAGACATGGTCTCCATCGCCCCCCCCTTACTGTAGACAGATATTACCACCCCCAGTTCCGCTCCTACTGTATCCTGGTTGCTGGGTCATTCCACGCAAACCTAGACATCCTGATGAACTGGGCCGGCTTCTTGACGGATCGTCACCGCAACCAAGCTCCACACCCCAACGAACTTGACGCTCTGCCGTCGGCAACTCGACTGTCCACCACTGATCGGCACGGATCCCGACGTTGAAAAAAGCTGGGCCGTATCCCCTCTCCCAGGAACGAAAAGAGCCCGGATGGGCCGCTGGGGTTGTACCTGACAGTAACCTAATGTTTCATCGTCTTATTGCCTTTTGCAGCTCTGCCTCCAGTCTTCTTATATGATGGTCGCCTTCCTCCACTCCCTCTGGCCTCATCCAAATCTCAACAGAGTCTCCCACCCGTCGTCGCTCGACAGTCTTTCTTCCTGGTACAACATGATGTTCCCCACCTACCTCGCCCAAGCGTCCGTCGCGGCCTTGGTGGTAATCCTTGGAGTCCAGATGCAGACAGCCGCCGCCCAAGCGGCACCACCAACATGCTCCACAGTTGACCAGCCGAACCCCATCTTCAGCCAGTACCCGAACAACGCGACGGGCGTGCTGAACGTGACGATGGCAATCATTCCGATCCCGATGACGACGGCGCGCCAGATTATTCCGCAACAATACGCAATCTTGGAGAACTCGTTCCGGGCCCTCATGCCCGACTTCCCGGCTGGCATGTATCCCGTCGTCGTCCAGGCTGGCCACGACCACGATATCAAGTTCCAAAACTTTGGCATCGCCGACTTCAGTGTAAGTACTACCCCACGCACCACTACACGCACGCGCTGGTTGAAGGATTGCCCGACTGACATTTTTATGAAGAGAGCTGGTTTTGAGTTCCCATTCTTGGACCTCTTGGGCGACGGCGCATCTTCGTTCCGATGGGCCCCCGCGCAAATGATCTCGGCCACCAACCCCACAGCAATCACAGGCTCCGAGGCGTACGGAACGGAGGTTCACGCCAGCACCTTTTCACCCGAGTGCGATGCCTACGTACCCCTCCCCCAGGGCGGCAACTCCTTCACCGGCTCGGCGGGCGCCACCTACATGTCTCTCGAGATGAAGAAGTCATGCGGAAGCCAGGACCCCCCGTACACGCTGGGCATGTTCGACACCATCATCAACCAGCCGATTTTCGCCAACGGAACGCAATGCGACCAGCAAATCCGCTTCTTCAACACTTCGGTGACGCAGGGCGCCTTCCCACCGGTCGCCGTCCGCGGGGCCGTCAAGTCCAACCTCGCACCGTTCAAGACGGACGCATCCTTTGCCGACGTGGCAGGCTTCCAGGTTGCCACGTCCTTTATCGAAAACAACTATCTCCCGTGCGAAATGTTTAGAGGATACAACCCGGTCAAAACCACCTGATACCCCCACGATTTTGTTTTGATCGTTTTAATTTTCTCGGCGTCTGTAGAGCAGCCGGAGCCGATGGGAGGTTCCCACGATCCGATGATACCTAGCATGACGTTTTTATTGTAATACTCTATTGGGCCCGCACATGGCGGGCCGGTGATAATACACAGCGCAGCCACCGTATGCCGCTTGGCAACGCAATTTTACACTTTTATCAGTATTCTCCCAGTTCGTCGTGACCATCATGAAAAAGACTCGTGAGCAGCAAGAAGAAGTGTAACACAGAATCAAACCGTGCCGAGCGAAGCGCATGCCAGGTCTGTGTAACAGGCTGCTCGATTAGGTATGCCCATTCGGTAGGGTCCAGGCGCCCGTCTCGCTTTGGGACGAACCAAATTAGCTCGCGACAGTGTCCGAGTCCCCTTTTTGCCGGACAATGCCTCTTGAACACGGACATGGACGAACGTCATTTCCAGGAAGCAGCCAGCGCCGGATCAGCAAACAGCCCGTCGCGCTCGGATGCCGCCGAATTCGTGAGTCAAGACCGGCAGCCGGCCATCCGCTGTTCGGCCCCACACCTCCCACCGGCGGGCCAGGAAGCGGGCAGTACTTACTTACTTACATAGTCAGGTGGGTAGGCAAGTACAGTACCTAGGTTGCTAGGTAAGTAGATGAAAGGGACGAACAAGCATGGCTCGGGTCACGTCCGATGACCCGCGGTAGAAAAGGCGGTTCGTTGGGGCCGCGGGGTGAAGGCTTCATGCTGCGGGGGGCCCGCCTTTGCCTGTCTGTTTACCCGTCAAACGGCGGAACAGCTGAGGCACCGTGCCTAGCCGATGCCGGTAGCATGCGCCGGATACCGGCGGGTTACCAGAGGAGAGAAGAAGGAGAGAAACAGAGAAAAAGGGAGGCAAGCGACACAGGCGACGGACCAACCACTACATGAGGCAAAGGCGCATGACTATGACACGTCTCCCTCGTAGGGTTCTCACAGCTACACAACCATGACAAACACAAGCATCATGCCTACCACTCAAGACCTAGGTACCTACCTACAGTACGATGGGAAGGGTACGTAAGCGCATGACGGCAATGTCAGTCGTTGAAGGTCGAACGCAGAAAAGGAGACCATGTGATATGACCGGCGGCGGCGGCGGCGGCGGCGGCGGCGGCAGGCTAATGTCGAAAAGGAAGCGGCCATGCACCACCACCCACAACGTTGGGCGTGGTTTGTTGGTTGCTGGACCCGGACCCGGGGGGATGGGCTGTCGCTTCGACTTGTGCGTTCCGGGATGATGGGCAAGCTTGGCGATGCTTGAACGTACTGTCCGGTACCACCGGCGAGATGATCGCCCTTTCTCGGCAAGCGCTCCTTGGCGTGCAAAGGCGGTGGTTTTGTTGGTTCCAAAGAAGCTGTACATGGGCGGGACGTCACGAGTTGGAAGCGAGAGTGGTTCTGCGTTGGGCTGCGTGTCTCGGTTCGCGATCGGAGCCGGTGCCAAAGAATCCCGTTCGTCATCTCCGGAGGCGAATGAGGTGAACATGACGTCCGCACAAGGGAACCCGATGCCTTTTCCTTCCTCCCTCCCTCCTTCGTCCCACCAAGCAAAAGCAAAGTAAGCCAGCCTCATTCAACTACCGAAGGCCGTCTTCCTCGCAGATTGGACAATGGGATGAGGGTTCATGTATACACGGTAAGTTTGAGTTTATGTCACGGGAAGCCAAAGGCCGACAGGAGCACGGGGAAAGAGGTTATTTCTCGGGAACTATATATAGGGGTAGGACTTGATGGGATGTTCCGGGGCAAAGGTTAGGTCAAGGAGGGTCATATTGTATTAGCAGCGGTGGTGGAAAGGCTCACTCACGGGAGTGGAAGAGGAGAGGAGAAGAAGGATGACCAGGAGGGGGATAAGACGGCAACTGGAGACGAAGGATCGACGAATGATGGGCTTCGAAATGCATCGTTGGGCGGGTTGTAAAACGCAACTGGAAACGCGCGACAGGCGGCCGGCGGAACCGCTTGGCGCTTTTAGGATCGCTGAAACATCGGCTGCTCTGTGAGCCAGGGTCGGTACCCATCGGAACCCCAGCCGCCCTGAAACCCCCCAGCTTCAGACTCTCTCTTTTTCCCTCTGTGCCTCTCTCTCTGTCTCTTTCCCCTCTGCGTCTTTTCTTCGAGTGACAGGTACTATGAGGCAATGTGTCTAACCGGATTGGGCAGCATAGCCCACCGACACTGCCACATTGTGAATCAAGCCATAAAACAATAATGTACCTCGATTGTGCGGTACAAAGGTGGCAGGTGGGGATTCCCGCTGGTTTGTTTCTCCCTATGGCAGACCAACCATATACAGGTTACAACAGCCACTGTTGATGGGACCACCAGCAAAAACGAGTGCATGTACCTCACCGAGGCAGTACTTTCAAAGGTATGGGGACGATGTGGCTGCGTAGGGATGCTGACTAAGATACGTATCCAAGGCGGTGTACACTGCTCTTTTTCCCGATTTGGCTTGACATGAGACGACGAAGGGTACGACTTTTTGCAGAGACCGAGATACGTACCCAAGGCGATCCCATGTTCCCTATGATACTCTCACACAGTTGGAGCATAATATGCGACGAAGGATATGGATGGCACGATATGAGACGAAGACAGGAGAGCCAGGGAATCACCACAAAGTGTCTGTGACGAATGACATGGGGCAAAGAAAGGGGGGTGGGACCCGTTTGGACAAGAGAACCTACTGATGTTACCTATGTATCCGTATCCCATGTATCTATCGTTTGATCCACGAGGCAGTTGCATCCATCCAGCCTTCGCTCTTCTCTCTCCCCTCCCCTTTCTCTTCCTCCCTCTTCCTATCTTTTTGTTTGGTGTTGTTGCGCCCATCTGTCTCTATTCATCTCTCCGTCTCTCCTGTGCGCCGGCGCATTGTCTATCCAACTCTCTTCCGTCGCGGTTTATTCGATTCATTAATTCATACAATTGTTTGATAATCGAATCGATCAAGCATTCTCTTTTCCCCTTCTCAAAACACCAGACGGTTGATCCGTCACTACCATAGATTTGCTCTTTCTTCTCTTCTTCTTCTTCTTCTTCTTCTTCTTCTTCTTCCCCCCTCCTGCACAATGGATATGTCGGAAGCCAAGTACTCCAACATCGGCCTCGATGACCGCGATCACGATGACAGGAGCAGCACCGAAGTCGAGGAGTCGCTCATCGGCGGCGACGAAAAGACCTGCCGGAACTGCCTGAACAAACAGTACCAGACCCCTGCCGACAGGAGGACGAATCGCTGGCTGGGCATGCTCAAGTCGTCCCGCTACTTCGTCGACACCATCCTGCTGGTCGTCATCCTGGGCCTGCTGGTGAGGGAACAGTACCAGAAGCCGTCAGTGAACACGTTGGCAGTCGGAGATGACCTGACGGGCGTCAGCGGAAAGTGTGAGTATCACCGATTGACGGTCCCTGACATCATATGCGAGGATGCGAGGACGCGGCTGACGTTGGCCATGCAGTCTCAACCCAGATCAAGACATTTGTGCCCGACTACGACGGCAAGTTTGCGCCCAACGATACATCAAAGTTCTTCACCGACGAGGTCTTGAACAACTGGAATGATCTGATGCCCAGTGAGTCGCCCCTCAGGAGCCGTTCCTTGACGCCCAAGTATGTATGACTGACGCCACCAACAGAGGGCATGGGCTTCCAATGGGTCAACGACACCCACAAGTACCACGACCTGCCCACCCCCATCATGTGGCCCGAGAAGACCGTCTTCACCACCTCCGTCACCCACCAGCTGCACTGCTTGGTAAGATCGATCCCTCCCCTCTCATCCTGCTTCCACTCCCTCTGACCCACCCTCGACCCAGTTCGCCGTCGTTCAGACGTATTCCGGCCTCAAGTCCGGCCACACGATCCCCGACGACCACCACTGGCACATGATCCACTGCTTCTCCTACATGAGACAGACCATCATGTGCACCGCCGACATGGCGCTCGAGGGCCTCGAGACGACCTTCCCCGACCACAACGGCGGTTCCGACGGCTGGGACTCCAAGCATGGTGAGTTGCCTCGACGCGTCGTCGTGAGACTTCATAGTGTGTCCGTGTTGGCTAACCGCGCTGCAATAGTGTGCAAGGACTACGGTCAGGTAATGAATTACCTGGAAAGCGTCAGGGCGTATGACGACAGGCAAATCTACTAGACCACGAGCGTCCGGCGTTTCATTTCAGTGACAAATAGACAATGTACAAGAGACTTCAGCAGAGAACAGGATATCCATGTGAATGGGCCGTAAACAATTCATAATCAACGCTTTCCCGAGATTTACCTTATCCGTGTCCTCCTTTTCTCAACACAGTGCTTCCCCTTTTTCTGTCATTAATACAAAACAGCCCGGTGAGTCTTCTTGTACTTCATGATGGAATAGTTCAGCTCAGGATCCCTCCATAGCCGCCCTGCTTCCGACTCGAAGAACTTGATCTCCTCGATCTCCTCCTTCAACTCCTCTTTTGTGAAGAGCTCCCACTCGGGAAACTCCGTGTCCGGCAGCGGGAGACACAGAGCGCAGTTGTTCCCCAGTCGGCAGTAACACTCGTTCGGGTCCAGCCGCCCGGCGTGGCCGTACCCCTCCCAACGTTCCCGCTCCGCCATCGGCCCCGTCCACAGCTGCCTCTCGAACTCGCGGTCCGACCTCCACACCGCCGCCCAGCTCTCCGGGCTCATGCCGAAGACGCCGTTGATGTCCACGCTCCTGTACGCGACCTCGGCCCGGACGCGCTCCCAGACCGCGGGCGTGACGCCCTGGCCGTCCCAGCGCCAGCACCAGCCGCCGTTCTCGGCGTCGGCCCGGACCCGAAACCCCATGGCGGGGTGCATCTGGCACTCGTAGACGTTGAAGACGCACGCCATGGCCGCCACGCGGACCGACAGCTCCGGGAACAGCCGGGGGTGCCTCTCGTGGTCCCAGCGGCGCGGGCTTCCGCCGGCGCCGTCGGCCGGCTCGCTGGACCAGGCGCTCATCTCGCCCGAGAGGAAGAGGGGCGTGTGGGAGGCCTTGACGCGGGCAAGGGCCCAGTAGCTCGTCTTGAGGAAGGCGCGCTGCCGGGCCTCGGGCATGGCCATGAACTCGCCGAGGAACCGGAGGGGTAGGCTGCACAGGACGTGGAGGAAACGGGACATGGCCAGCTCCGGGTCCGCCTCCCGCGCCGGCACCCTCCGCGAGGGGTCCGCTCGCTCGCGCCTGTTCCGGGGCGTCGCGCGGCCCCGCTCGGATCGGAACATGGTGCACCGCAGCCCGTCGAACCCGAACCGGCCGAGCGGGACGAGCCGGGCAGCCATGAAATTGGCCAGCTCCTCGCGGTCGTCACGCAGCCGCGCGCGGAGATCGTAGAACCGCTCGTCCGGCTCGACGCCCCACGCACTGAGGTCCTTCCCGTCGCCGCCGCGGCCGCCGCCGTCCGCAAGGGGGTTCCTCTCCCACCGCAGGCCGACGGCGCGCGCGGCGGATATTAGCTCGCGCCGCCTCGCGTCGCAGACGGCCTCGGCGCGGCGCTGGTCCTCGTCGCCGAGGGCATCCTCGACGGCGCACATGAAGTCCTCCATCGCGCAGCTTACGGGCACGGCGTACTCGTTGAGCGTGGTCTTGAACGCGCAGACGACGTCGCGGAAGTCGTCGGGCGCCCAGCCGCGGAAGGCGGCGTCGGCGCGCGCGAGCCGGCTGGCGCGGGTCTCCCCGGCGACGCCGAAGACGCCCTCGCAGACGGTCGCCGTGCGGCTCTGGAAGCGAGCGCCGGTGGGGAACAGGGGCCGGCGGTAGGAGCGGCGCCGCAGGAGCTCGAGGCGGAAGAGGGCGCGCTGGAGGCGGGCGCGGACGGCGGCGGCGTCGGCGGTGCCGGTCGTCCGGACGCCCTCGTAGCGGACGCCGCTGGGGTCGAGCCTCGCGTGCCGCCGGAAGGCGTATTCGAAGTTGGCGGGGTCCTCGGTGCCGTGGTCCCGGCAGAGGTCCTCGTAGTGGTGCTCCTCGCCGTCGGGGCCGTCCCGGACGGTCCAGTCGGCGGGGGCGCGGGCGGGGCGGTAGGCGTGGACGTCGCGGCGGGGGGTGGCGCACCGCCAGGAGGCCTCCCACGCCTCCAGGGTCGGGTAGGTCTTCTGTAGCGGCCGGGCGAGGAGCCTGTCGACGACCCGGACCAGCTCGCAGAGGTCGTCGAGGTCCCACTGCCCGCGGTCCGTCGCCCGGGGACCTCGCCGGCTTTCTTCCGAGGGGGCGCCTGTTGCCGCGTCAGCGAGCTCGCCGTCGTCGGGGTCTTGTCCCTCGGCGGGGAAGCGGGACACGGCGCCGTCCGCGTAGTCTCGGTCAAAGGCCCGCCGCGCCTTCTTGCCCATGCGCAGGCGGCGGTCGACGCAGGCGACGGCGTCCTCCCAGGCCAGGGGCGCGATCAGGCCGCGGAGGATCTGCAGCTTGTTCCCGTGCTCCCGGAAGACGGCGGCGGCGGACGGGCTCGCCCGCACGAGCGCGTCGACATCCTCCATCGACGTCTGGGCCAGGAACTGCTCCATGATTGCGGTGATCTCCTCGGGCGAGATCGCCTCGACGTCGGTCGTCGCGGGCAGCACGTGCGTCAGCTTGGACATGGCGTTCCCCATGATGGTACACGGTTTTCTCTTTTTTGCTTCTTGCTTTTGGAGGTTGTGCAAACTTGGAGCTGGTTGATGAGTTACTTGGGGGTTTACATACATAAACAGGAAGAGCAGGCTGCGCCGTTATATACATATATATATAACATGGCTGCATGGTAGTTGTCGAGCTGTAGGCTGTATCAACCATTGTCGGGTATCTTCAGTCCTGTTCTGAGTCAAATGGATCTTGTAAAAAAAAAAAAAGCTGCTCAAAGACCGTGAACAAGTGCATGGAGAGTTCAACAAGAGGCCCGGACAAGAGCCTTGTCTCCACCCCCCCCCTGAACCGGCTTTGTTCGGAACAGGACGACCTCTTCCTTGGAGCTTTGTATGGCGGCATTTACTTTCTTCTTGTTGTTCTTGAACTCGAACTCAAAAGACTATCGGAGACATCGGAAGCCTTCTCATGGCGTGAGTGGCTCCGAGACTTGTATTTTCAACACATGCAGTTGGGTGGGATTACAGTAAGGCTATGTGGCTTGGCCCAAGCACTCACACACGATAGATGCTCCCTCCACTGGATACCAGCTTATCACGCCACAGGCGTGGGGGCTGGGGGTGCAGGGACCGAGGCTGTGCCTAACTTGTCTACGTGTGCTCGCTTTGGAGGAAGCTGAAGCGGGAGGTTGTTAACAAGGCCTTGAGTCAAAATCACTCGGAGGGATGCCAGGCGGGGAGCTGCAGACCTGTTAAAAGAGCTTGTATCACGGTCTCTGTGTGGGGGGGGGTTGAGAAAAAAGTGGGAGGTCCCAGGGGTCACATATTAGTGGTTCACTAGGTCTGAATCCGAATACGATTGAATTTCTGTACCGCAAGATATCCATGTTGAATATCTGTAGACTCGATGGACATTCTGGCTATAGCAGGGAACAGAGTGGCATCGAAAGCCTTCAAAGGACCAAAAGTTCAACAGTGATTCGTATTCGTATTCGCGAATACTTAATACTTGGTGAATGTATTGCCAGCTTTCCCATAATCAATGGTGCGCCTTATTCAATCATATAAGACTGCGGCCTGATACCAGAAGAAGGCCGGAAAGTGTTGTACATACTGGATCTTCCACGAATTGTGTAGTATTCCCAAGCCATGGCCGCCTTCACACCGTTCCCCGTAACTGTGCATCACGTTCCCGCCGAAGTCCCTAACCTCATTGCTTACGAACGAGGAGCGCCGGGTTTGCGAAATGCGCTCGTCTTCGTCGGAGGGCTGACCGAAGGCCCTCACACGAACGCTGCCGTCGGGGCCATAGCACAGAAGCTGGAGGGCTCAGGCTTCGGGGTGTGGGAGTTGCGGATGCGGAGCTCTTACACCGGCTTCGGGTACTCGAGGCTTTCCAACGACGTCGAGGACATCTCCGCGTTGGTTCAGTACCTTCGCAAGATTGCCAAAGAAAAGATTGTGCTGCTCGGGGCGTCTACCGGTATGTGAACTCAAGGCTCTCCTGCCTGGTGTCGAGATGAGATTGGCTGTTCGCTGACGAAGTCGTACAGGCTGCCAGGACTGTCTAGAGTACGCCGACCACGAGAGATATCGCAACGTCCCCGTCGACGGCTACATCCTCTTGAGCCCCGTCTCGGATCGCCAAGCCGCCAGCTTGTTCGTGCCGCAGGAGTACTTGGAGAAGGGCATCCAGCACGCGCAAGACATGATCGCCCGAGGCGAGGAAAACGAAAAGATGCCGACGTCAGTGATCCCGCGCATCTTCTCATCCCCCATCACGGCATACCGATGGAACTCGTTGGGAGCTCGAGGGTGAGTGAGACCTTTTAGTTGGATTTTCTAGCACATGCGCTGCCCCCCTCCCCCACGTCTTGCTAACTACGTCCTACGTGATATCAGCGGCGACGACGATTACTTCTCGTCGGACCTCGACGACGTGACTTTGGAGAGAAAGTTCGGGCGGGTTGACGGGCCGATACTGTTTCTCCCGGGCGAGCGGGACGAGATGGTTCCGCCTTCAGTCGACAAGCAAGAGCTGCTCGGGCGGTGGTGCCGGGCTTGCCCGGCGGGCACTGTCAGCGGGTTGTCCGGCCACGTCCCGGGGGCCGACCACGCGTTGTCTGGATCGGAGGCCCGCGACTGGGTTGGGACTACTGTACGCAAGTTTGTTGAGCTCTTGAAAGCAGATGTAGAGTGAGGCTATGGTGCAGCGGAGAGCATCGAACACGGCGTGCTCGAGTTTGAGGGGATCAATTAGGAAGCAAAAACACTCTTGGACGTTCGTGACTTGCCCGTGATCAATAGATGGAGCAACTAGGTAGCATATCAGATGCATAGCAGATGGTCTAGCAACCCAGTCAGTTAACCCGTGATTCCCGACTGCGTCAACTAACTAAGCGTGGCATGAGGCCCAAAATGGGCGGATTGCTCTGACAAGCCCTGTTGTTAGGTCGGGATGTTGATACGCTGATGATTGCTATTTTAAATCGATAGATGACAGGAGAGCCTGCAGATGGCCTACGAAAGAAGGGTCGTCAATCATCACAGAGTCACGACTCACAACGCTTTGATAAGCAAACATTGTGTTGCTAGAAAGCTGAAATGTATATTCAGCTAGACGCAGTTGACTTTCTGAGCCAGCCGTCGGCCATTCTTGAGATGCTCGCATGGCGCAGTGCAATGCTCAAACGGAAGTCTCAACGAGACTGGACCAGTCAGACGCACCCCGGGGCCTTTCGCAGGAGATTACATCACCAGGCGTGACACGACGTATTTGAGGCCGGCGATCGGCAGTGTTGCC
Source organism: Colletotrichum cereale (assembly GCA_034509685.1). Lineage (NCBI taxonomy): Eukaryota > Fungi > Ascomycota > Sordariomycetes > Glomerellales > Glomerellaceae > Colletotrichum > Colletotrichum cereale. The sequence continues at coordinate 18,911 of JASUDE010000394.1, read as the reverse complement.
TGGTGGCTGTGATTATGCTGTGCGTGGGAATGAACGCCTACCGTTGACTGGGATTGGCATCCTACAGGACGCTGCCAAGCAGCCCTTTGGCTTCATGACATAAGTCCTTGTCGCGTCAGTGGCTGCAATCGCCCCTGTTTTCATTGCAGCAAAAGCGCTGGTGAGACAAGCTTGGAGAGGGATACGAGCCCGTTCCACTGCCCGAATAGGCCGTCTTTCACTACCGGGTTTCCTGACAATTCGCCGCCTACTTATTCGGTTGTTCTCCAGCCACGGTTCCGTAGTGCCATGGTTACGGATGCTTCATAACGGCTTGAAACCAACCTTATACCTGGACGAGAGCCACGGCCACGACTCCACGATCATGGACTCATCGGAAGCAATTGGACCGACATTCACGGGGCAGAAAACGCCATCCACCAGATCATTTCCTCCTCTCCTTGTTCAGGAGGGACGACCCCCTCAAAAGAGCCTCAACGTGCCGTTCAAGCTTTCGAAACTCCGGCAGCGTCTGTGGGATAAGAAACAGTGGGAGAGAGCTTCCAAAGCCGCGTTGAAGGATGCCAGAGGTATCCACTGGTGTGCGACTTTGATATTGATCTTTGCCCTGGGATGGATTGCAGCACTCGGCTTTCTATTATACTACCTGGGTGCCGCCTCCTATCAGGAAGACTTTAGTGCCTGTCAACCGGATGGCAGCTTTGATGCTTTCCAGAATAGTTATAACCTTTGGTCGGCGTCTGGGTTCTTCCAGATCACGCTGGGATGGGGTAGGTTTTCTTTCGCAGACGCAAAGGCCATTGACGTTGCGTGGGACGTTGTAAGATTTTCCGCTCCAAAACACCGATGTCGCTATCATGGGCCTGGCCACCACTAATCAGTTGATTAGGTGTTTGGTCGCGGCGGTCAAGCCCTGCTTGCATGGATCTCTTGGAGAGCATTTGCGGACTACACTGCAGTCTCCATGCAAGCCAGGCCTGTGACCTACCAGACGTTCCAGACCATCTTCCTCCAGGACCAACCCGGCATCTACTCAACGTTTTACCTTGCGCGCGATTTCGCTCGTTCTCGTGGATTGCAATCCCGAGTAATGATGGCCATCATGGTCTTTGTTGCCGTTTTCATCCTGCTGTTCCCTACACTTGGAAGTGCAATGACAGGATACTCGGCAAACAACGACGCTTATATCAAAGGATATGATGGCACACTGATACCGTTCGCCGACTTCAAAATCGCCGGCTATGTTATACACGATGCTCAGAGAATTAATATGACCGGCGACTTTGTGCTCACATATCCTAATATACGTGGTGAGTGTTGAACATGTCATGGGCCAGGTGATGGCCGATCAAGTTTGTTTGCACAACACTGACAAGCAAAGACAGGAGTCGCCTGCCATGGTATGATGGAAACTACATTCCATCGTCAAGATCAGACGGTTGCATAGAAGATGACCTCAATAAAACCGGATCCTCGCTTTTCAGTCAAGAAAGGGCGTCCGCTGCAGCTTTAGGGGATAGATGCTCCATGCATCGCAATGTCTCTGATTGTATGTTCCGGCTTGTAGAGTCAGTGACGTAATGGTGCTAACATGTTTCTATGAAAAGATGTCAAGAAATTCGGCTTTCACGGATTGGAAGATAAAGAATCTGAATGGATGGGTCTAACTCTACCAGCGCCTGTCCTCAACATCTCGGCATCTTGGCTGCTTCCATCTGAAAGCCTTTATGGATGGAACTGGACCGACCCTCGTACAGGCCAGCAACCCTTCAGAGACGGATCTCGAGTGGCTTATGCGATTGGAAATGAAACCTATCCCCTTGGCTATCTGAAAGCAAACGGAAGCTGCCAGCCTATGAGCGACCCTGATGCTAGCGCCGACTCGGTGCGTGAAAGCTACGAATGGGGCTTCTCGTACCTTCAACTGTTCATCCTGGTCGTCCTATTGATGGCTTGGACTCTTTGCCTTGCTTACATGTGGATCAAGGCTCGTTTGACGATGCGGACGAGGCAAAGATACGACGTGCCAAAGGGATACAAGGGTGTTTTGGAGCTTTCCAACGCTATTCGGAAACAACTCCAGGAGTCCGACCCGGATGACCTTTCCCACGACCAACTCCACGAAGAGATCAAGAAGCGCCTGAGAGGTGGCAGAATCGAGCTAGAACAAGCAGACACGCCGGAAATATACGATCTTTGGCGAGGGGCGTGGGCATATGGCAAGCATGAGAAATGGTGGGTTGTCGCCATACTGAGCTTGCTGGGACCCTGTGCGGCCCTTGTCTCGACCGGCAATTCCTTCGGGTGGTGGATGCTCGTTCCTATACTTTCCACGGTGCTTGCCATGCTCGTAGGCCGATCGGCAGAGAGTAGATGCGTTCTCGTTCTTGTCGGTGCCAGCCTGGGCACCGTCATATTCTTGGGGGCCTGGTATGGTCGTGGAAGCCCTACTATGCTCATCTAATGTCGCCAAAATAGGGCAGCTTCATGTGGCTAGTACCAGTTGTAATCGCCGCAGGATGTGGCTCACTACACGTGCAGACCAATTCATAGCAGTATTATTTCTACCCGGCATCGTCTAGTATGTAGACTAGAGCGAAGACAACTATTTTACATTCTTGCCAATAGAAGCCGCGGTTCATTGCACTTATCAAGTCATTCAAGTTTATCGTTATAAAGACGCTAAACAGTACAAGAAAGTCCGCCGTTCCAAAAGTCTCCTTTGCTTTAGGAAGCTTGTTGGTTCTGGCCGATAGGCAAACAACGCACGCATTCTACATTGCGTCACAAAACGCACTTTAATTAACACAACCCGAGTCCCGACCAAGAACTTATCATGCATAGTTGCAAAACTGGTGGAATCATCAAATTCATGGCTTGTGTTGATTATCATTACTCATCTACTAAAACACGCTAAATGGGGGATATATGTGGATGGATATTTGTGCAGTTCGTTCCCGTACTCGTTGGGGATACGGCATCGCTGAAGGCTAACGGATGCCTCTGTAAAGTCGCAGAACCCGGGACCCAACGTTCGCTCAGGCCAGTCTCTCTCCGCTGCGTAGGTGACGGACTCGCCAGCGGAGGAGCGACCTGTGTATATGGTGAAGTGTCTGCGAGCTCGTAACTCTCGCCTGGTTCTTCGAACTGTCTGTAGTAACTCTCGTTCTCCCCCTGTATGGAGTTTTGCCGGGGCCACTCAGCCATGTATGGTGGGACCGGCTCTGCCAGCTCCGCTCGCTGCTGAGCGGGTTGTCCAAGGTCGCCTTCGAGCTCCATGTGCTCGCCAGGGTTTGCGTGGTAGGCGTTTTCGTAACCCGCAAACCTGGTGGTAATGGGAGTCTCTACCTGGTTGGTGGGGTTATAATCCGCCACCCTGATGGGAGGAGGACTGTTTGCGTGGTTGCCATAACTAGTATAGCCCGCCACCCTCGTGAGAGGAGGACTATTTGCATGGTTGGCGGAACTATTATAGCCTGCCAACCCGGTGGGAGAAGGTCTGTCTGCGTTGTTGGCGTAGCTAAGACCCGCAAACATGGCGGTAGAGGCTCTGGAATCGGGCGCGTCACGCTTCTCGTTGCGGGGAACGGATCGGGAAACATCCCTAGGCCGTGTCTGGATGTTGCGCTTGCGGTGCCTTAACCAGATGCACAACCCGATGAAGGAGACAATTACCGCACCGATTGCTACCGGCAAGCCAACTTGGACGGCAAGTGCCGATGTCTGGTCATCGGCTGTTAAAGTGCCGTTGCACGCTGCTGTGATGCGGTCAGGCAAAGTGCCGTTGCCAACTTGTGGGCTGAGCCAGAAGCTCCCCGCGTCGTAGTCGACGTGTAGGTAGTTCTGTGAGAGAAAGACACCGCCAAGAATGGGGACGTTCTCGCCCAGGTCGCTGATGCCAGACTCGATGGTAGTGCTAAGTCGCGTATTGTTCAAAACGGCGTATTTGCCACGCGAGTCGGTGCCGCGGACGTGGTTGACGAGCTCGTAATGCGGGATCACGGTTGTGTAACCGTTGGTCAACCTGACCGTCAGAGTTCCGAGCAAAGGCTCGCGGTCCATGGGAAAATCGGATCCATCGAAATCTTCCCCATCGGATTTGACGTGGTTGCCGAGCTTCTGGAACTTGCCGAACATGGCGGGCGTGAACTTGAAGCTGTTGTGGACGGTGTCGATGCACGCCGCCACTCTGACACCGGGGTCGGTGAGGGGGTGATCGCCGTTCTTGTTGGTGAGGATGATGTCGGCGATGGTGACCTGCAACGGGCAGGCAACAGGAGCGTTGGCTCCCCACATGCGGAATTTGGAAATTCGAGAGTCCTTGAATCGAGCCTCGTTGTAGCCGCCGACGATGAGCTGGCCATCGCGCGGGTGTAATTCAGAAGTGGAGCCGTAGTCTAGGCTGAAGCTTCTGGTGGGCGCAAGCTCGTTTCTCAGGAAGCTTTCGAGGGTTGAGGAATTGGGACCGAATGCCACGGCGCTTTTGTTCATGGCATCGTAGTCGGCCCAAACTTCAAAGGGATAGCCAAAGGCCACAGCCGGGCCGTCGGTGAAATTCGCAGCATCGTATCCATGCAGCACTGTTGCTTCGCCATTATTAGGTTGTTGATCGATGGTTCTGTTGAAACTGTTAGCGATTACAGATACAGGCAGGAATATACGGCGCCGTACGTACGTCACGTTCCAGTCTTGGATGTTGACAACCTGGCTGAAAGAGCCTCTCGTTGTGTCGTAGACGCTACCGGAAGATCCTTGGCAACCAATGAATGCAAAAGTGTCGTTGGCCGGGCAGTCCAGACTGTTTCTCACTCGCGTGTTGTTCAACATGGTAGACATGCGCATGCCTTGTAATTGACCGCCAAGCGTGAGCTTGAGGCCGCGATTGGCACCGATGCCATTCGGGAATGTAACGTTCTGCGGAAACGCAAAAGTCAACAAAAAACGTAACCACCTCACGACAAGACACCATGACGAGAAGGGACCGGGTGACTCTCAAGAACTCCTTACTTTGATGGGCAATATCAATGGTTTTGCAGTATTGGAACAGCTTTCGGCTGCGAGGGCGGGTGGGCAAAGGACGCTGGCCAGCAGGAACGTCGCCCATGGCGTTGAAGGCAACAACATCACAAGACTTTACAATTTGGTAAGCTGCTGTGTCGAGGCATGACGGGCGGGCGGCCAAAGCGAGTTCATGCAACCCTGTGGTTTTGACGGCGGAGCGGCCTTTTTGAAAGGTCTTGTCTACCCACACATCTTGGGGGCATATTGCAACATGGAGATGTTGACACCCTGCAGACGTGCCAGGTAACCTAGCCGTAAGGGGAGCACGAAACCCACCCGTATAGTCCCTTGTCATTTGAAGGGGGCGTATGGTTTCCCACTTTCTGCAACTCTAACCCCGCTTCGGAAACTCGATTGCAACTCGATCCGCTTGCGAGACGCAAGCGGAATCTTTTTGTCAAGCTGCTTGTAGTATCTCGATCGAATCTCCAGAGTTGCTGGGAGAATCTGCTAGATGTGCCATATTTTTGGTGGTACCGAAGCACAAAGCCAGGACCACATAGTATAACGCTATATCTTGTGTTTGCCAGAAACCTAGAATCTTCAGACGACTGAAACGGAGACGCGAGCTGGTTGTTCGGTGTTAAAGAGCATTAGTCATGAACCATGCTCTCAGCACTCAAACCCCTATCGTCGGACTCCCTTGGCGCTCGGGCTTCACGGGTGGTAATGATCTACACGCGTTGGTGCTGAGGTCACATTGCAGGCATCATGACAGTCCACTATTACATGGCAAAGCGAGCGTGCCTTGTCACCGATGGGCTGCCGCGATCCGGCGCTTCCAGCGAATCGCTCTTGCCGAGACCGATGCCTGCCTGGCCAACCCTGACGCGATCTGCGCATCACCCTTCTCTCGCAGAAGAGATGATCACCGCGTTCGCCAACAGGAGGGATTGATGTCCGTGTCTCAGCTACCATGGCTGAAGCTGTCTCGACCCCTGAAGCAGCGGGTCGTAGGGCTATCGCTCTCCGCTCCAGGAATACCAACGTGTGTTGATACTGAACCATCGGTACGGCCAGCCTAGGTATCGTGTACTGTATTGCGAGTGTCTGTCTTGTTCCTCATGGAAAAGGGAGAAGGTTGGAGAAGTGGAAAATCCCCAGCCCCGACTGGGATACCCTTTCGCCTCGCTCTCGGGATTCCTTGCAGGTACGGGGCCAAGTTGCCCCGCTTGCTCTCGGCTCAGGGAAGAGCCTGGCTCTGATTCTTCGGGTCGGTGGGAGGCAAAGAAATTCCAACGTGACACTACGGGAACGACCTAGAGAGGAAGACTTGGCGTTCTGAGTAATGGCAACCGGGCCCAACCTGACAATGTACGACGCGTTGGTTTTGCACAACAGGCGCCTGGGCCGTTGAGCCAACAACAGCGTATGATGGCCCCCCCTTAGCCTGGGTCGTTCCGAGGTTTACCATGCGTGGTAGCTGTTCGAGAGCATTCGCGTTGCCGATGTGGACAGATACAGTGAGGCTGGCGTGCAATTATCGATCCTGCCGCCCTGGATCGCTCAAATCGTCGCGCAAACCAACTGAAGTCCATGTCATAGCCGCCCAGCCTTCAGTGATGTCACTGGTAAGCTTCTCACGAAGTTCCTTCAGTACCGATGTTCATCTCTAATGCCGACGTCTTGAATGTCTCATTGCGGCAAAAAAAACAAAAAAACAAAAACAAAAAAAAACCGTCATTAGGCTTAACGAACTAACAGCAAGGCTACTGCAGATCAACAGCTTGTCATCAGTTCATCCGCACATCTAGTGCTCTAGTACGCAACAAGCTTGGTCCATAGCCTATCTCGGGCATGTAGAAACGCTAGGTAAAGCACACGAGGTCCCGGGGAACTTTGCTACCAAAATGAGGTTAGACCGCCAGAGTCAGCTTCAAACTCATACTAAACGACTTTGAATACTAGTTGTGGGGTTTCATTGCCCCTTAAGAAAGAGGAGTTCTTGTGGAGGAAGCCTGAGAAGATGAAGCTCCGCATTTCATGTTGCGATGGATTCCTTGTGACATTCCTTGTGATATGGAACTCGGCTGCTCTGACATGATTAGTGTAGGTACTAAGGTTCTTGCAATGTACCCTGTGTCGCTGGGCCATGCTTGTAGACTCTGCGGCCAAGCTTTTGGAAGCGAGTTTCAGCCGGCAAATCTCCCAGCCCGGCGGACCGGTGGGACACGACGGGGTTGGTTGAGTCTTCAAGTTCTCAACGCAGGAAACTCAACACGGTTTCTCACGCGGATGACTGTACGTGGCATAGATCGCGAACTTTTCCGCCCAGACATCGTCGGTTCCCGAATACGGAGCATCGCTTGCCGGCCCAATGGTCTAGTGGTATGATTCGCCCTTCGGGTTTCTGTGACAATCCTCACGCACAGCGTGATTGGGCGAGGTCCCGCGTTCGAATCGCGGTTGGGCCCTAATTTTGACGGCTTAGGGGACGTCTCTATCTATTTACGTACATTTTTATCTGCTCTTTTTATCTTAGGTAGCTAGTCCTCTGTACCAATCTTACCGAATGCTTAGACTGCTGGCTTGTAAGTTGCTATAATCTTCTAGTAAGTAAGAGACTTATTTAACTAACGACAGCTTTTCCACTATAAGCCACACCGTGTATGGTAATTATGACCCTATTATATGTCGACAAACGGGAGTCTTTTATGAGACCCTGAACTGATATACCAATCTGATAGTGTATAAACACAATAGCGTTCCGTGGCGGCATGGGGCTATAATCTGTTGCTAGGGTATGCCAGTTCCGACGTGATCTAAAGGCATTAAGATATTCCGGTCAAAGTCTGACATTGATCTGACATGGTTAAAGGCGCTGGATACGGTGAAACAGGGATCAATTATACTAGACTGAGAGGTTCGGAAGGATACACATTGCTGGAGAGGAAACAAAGATTACAGTTTATTGCCTTTCATGTGCCATTTTGGTGTTTTAAACTCGTGCATTAGAGTTATGCACAGTGCCACACCTTTTTGAAGGTACATGTATGTCCGGTCCGTCGAAGTGACAGACGCAGATACCTAGCTGAGTTACTATGTACAGCCCCTGGACTGACAAACCTCTTTCTGGGGTAATGCACATTGTGCGACGGGCCTTGGTCATGAGAAAATGTCCTGGATCCAGAAACTATCGTGTTTCGCTCTGGGTGTATGTAATATTGGAGATGTAGTTACAGCGAACAGTGTGTAATTGTTAAACACTTGCAACTAACGACATACTCGCAGCAGTTTGTGCCACAGAAGATAAATGCGCGTTTGCCGATGGTGACGGAGTATACAGCGTCGCACTCACTGCTGATGATTACATCATTGCAGGCCCATGGCGTACGATGAACGTCATCGTGACTTCGTTGATCCCCCGAGTCTCCGAAATTCTGAATGATAAATCAAGCCTGCGTAGTTGTTTTGCTCACTTCAACTTGTTAATCTTGCCAGAACTCTACTTCGACAATCCAGGAGTCCAGAATGCCTGCTTCGAAGCATCTCACATTGAACCCGGCCAACAGAGAACGACTTCTCCGTGAGGGAATCCAGACGAAAGAGCCCGCGAGCCTTCCTCTCGGCAAGCAACATGTACATCCCCGCGATATCTCTACTGGAGACGAAGATGCAAGCATATCGTTTGTTGGCACTGCGACGACAATTCTCGAATGGGAGGGTATCCGTATCTTAACTGATCCGAACTTTCTACACGCTGGCGACCACGTTCATCTCGGGCCTGGCGTCACCGCTGAACGCAAGACCAACCCGGCCATTGACCTCGAAGATCTTCCACCTCTGGACGCGATACTCCTCTCACATTACCATGAGGATCATTTCGACCGCAAGGTGGAAGACTCGCTGAATCGCAGTTTCCCCATCATCACAACGCCGCATGCTAAAAGCTGCCTAGCCTCTTCTTCGGGTAAAACCGAACCGTTCAAAAAGGTGGTGGATCTTGACTTCTTTCAGGATCTTCAGCTTGACATTGACCGCTCTGCATCGGAATCGCAGGGCAAGCACGCAGCTATCAAAGTCACAGGCATGCCGGGCAAGCATGTCCCGCCCGGACCTTTATCAACCGCAAATGATTTTTTGAAAGCTGTACCCCCGACAAATGGCTGGATGCTGGAATTGGGATACTGTCCCAGTGTTGGTACACAAGTCAATTCTGCGGCACTTGAGACTGGCTACCGCATATATATATCTGGCGATACGTTGATGGTCGACGAGCTCAAGAAAATCCCCGAGTGGCTCAACAATGAGCGTATCGATTTGATGTTGGTTCATCTTGGGGGCACCACGATTCCTGGCCCTTCAATTCCTTTGTTGATGGTTACGATGGATGCCAAGCAGGGGATGCAGCTCATCAATCTGGTTGACCCCGATGTCACTATCCCCATTCATTACGACGATTACGATGTTTTCTTGTCACCATTGGAAGACTTCAAAAAGGAGGTTAGTGCAGAGGGTAAGAATGACAGAGTTGTATATCTGGATCGCGGGGAGCATTACCGATTCAAAGTCAGAGACATAGAGCACTGACGTACTGATTTTACTTAATTACCACTGTTGTTTCAGAGACATCTGCATCACTATGTAATTTCAATATGTTTAACCTGATGACCTTGAATAGTAAAACATTATTACTATTAGCTATATTCCCATAGCTACTATGGTGACCATCGTCTGCTTGATATCGCAGGGCGAAGCGGAACAAAGAGAGGGTTGCTACAGTCAACAATGCTGAGAGTGACGAGTAGTGGATCTGATTTGTATTCGAGACTTGAGCCCACTGCGCTGTTGACGCCTGTTTTAATATGAGATCTGTGAGAGCAGAAGTACTGGTACTAGACCCGGTTTCCGCCTGGTATATTGTTCACACCATAGAAGCCAGACGCATGCCGTCTTAACTCCTGATTCCTCAACATCAATCAAAAAGACGGCAACAGTTGCCTTGCTCGACAAGAGATACATCAAGTGTACTTGGTCTGGGCGTCAATGGCAAACTCTGTTCCTGTCACGAGGGGTTCGGTCGGTATGGCCAGCTTCGCTTGGCAATACCCCCTTCGTGGATGGATACCGGAGCGACACACGCTTTTCCAGCGCCTGCTCCCCTTAAACTGTGATCGCGACAGTTCCACTTGTCGTTGGAATGACTGTAGCCTGCTAGGGCTTTGGAGCGACCAGCCATTGGATGAAGGTCAAGAAGGGCAAGATCAACATGAAACAAGCCTCATGAACGACAAAGGTTTTTTTCCCTTTCCTAGAGAGGAAGGAGAGTTCTGGTAGCCTTGCCGTTGATACTGTAATCCATGAGAATGCACGCAGGAAGAGGCGATCGCGGGGACGCAAGATTGATGTCGTGCTACCATGGGGTTCTACATATTCTGATATTCTGGGAAGTGATCGGCGTAGTGGGTGGAGAATTTCCTATTTCGAAGCTGCTAGTGCATTGAAACATCAATCTAGAGTCGGGAGGAGGAAGGCATATCGCTGTATCTTCTTCAGAAATGAACTAGGGTCTGGAAATGACTTTCTCCGGTCGATCCGCTCCGAGGCGGTTGCCGGAAGTTCACAATATGCTTCGGGTCCGAGGATGGACGCTCGGACTTCAGTAACGACGCTAATGGAGCCTAACCTAATACATAAAAGTAGGATGCCTAACCTCGTCAAATACTTTGTCTTGGGTAACAACCTTTCGCGATTACTGAAGCCAGGTAGGTTCTATCGACAGCTTTATTTCTTCCGGTTGGATCAAAAACATTCAATCCGATTCCTAGCGTAATGGGGATTTCTACGGTGCCAAAGTTCCCAACGATAAACGGATGGCTGGCATTCTAGAGGAGAAGGTCACATGAACATATTGTGTTGATTTCAGTCAATCTCTCTCTCCACTGGATTTGTGAGAGCATACCCAGGGCTTAGCCATGTAATTCATAATCTATAAACGCTGCCTCATGGCTCCTAGGCCTAATAGTCTCACCAGCTATGACCGACAAGCTTTTGTAGAAAGGATTATATGACTGAACCCGGTACATGTAGGTACAATCATACCTCTCTTGGTTGCGTAGATGAGTCACACAAATTCAAATCTCGAAACGTAGGACATTCTATTAAATCTGGCTAAGCTGAGTTTAGTCTTGGTAACTTCAGATCACAGGTTTCAGTCTCGCCCTGTAGTAGCAACCTAGCAATCTAGTTAGGAGCTCGGTTTCATTGTAACCATAATTATCGACATCACGCACCTAGTGGATTTCCATCATAGAAGTATTATGGAATGCTTAAGTTCTGATAGGCAAAGCTGCCATATATCTTTTCTCTGGTAATTATCGTGGCGCACCTGTGTAGTCCATTGTCAAGTAGGATGTTCCCATACTCAGACAAAGATCTTTGCTGCAGTTTAACGTCACATGATCATTTGTCAGTTTACAGAACCGACCTCATAAGCATTAAACAAATTACTTAGTTAGAGTAGTTTAATTTTTGAAACAGCAAAAACAAAGATACACACCACGTTCCCGAAGTTAATATATGCACGTGATATGGGGTCGTCGAGTAAGATTCCGAAAAGGCTTTTCTGTACACATGTGTAAATCATCAACATGTACTTCACTATTTCCCTTGACGGCTACCTGAAGAGTGCTGCGCGGTAGTATCTGGCCTTAGGATTCTCGGCTACAGAGTTTAATCAATGGCTACAGAGAACTTGCTTTAATCTCATACCGGGATATCTTGATAGGATTAAAGAAGCATCCATGTTCCGTTGAGACTCCCTACGGTGGTGGTCATATACAAGCACAAGCATAAATGGAGCACGCTGAAGCTAGATCACTTTCCCTCGCGAGAAATACCAAGTCAACAGTCGTTCATTACTCGTGGGATGGAAGCAAATCACAAAGCTAAACCGACAATAGACAGCATACTTTGAACGTTCAAAGGCTCCTTAAGTCGTACCTTATTCTTGCTTACGCTACTACCACTTTATCCCATCGGCTCCCAGATGGCTGCCCAAATATACAGACGATATTAATACCAACAAGCCTCTCAATGCAAGTGGTGTAGTGCGAAGCGACAACTTTACAGTGCTAGGTCCATGCGTTACGCGTCCCGGACGGCTGGGGTTCTGATGATACTCCAAATGTTTCGAATTCTTGACATCGGCAATTGAAGTGATTCACAAACCTGGGAGTCGGAAGCCGTGGGCCTGGGGAGCGTCTGCCTAAGCTTGACAAGCAAGCGTGTCGTTGAGCGATGGGTAGGGACTAGTTTACCGACAAAGTTCACCTCCAATCGCCGGGTCACAGCCTGGAAATGAGCAGCTGAAAACTTACTCATAGAGGCCCAACGGTCTAGAGCTTCTCGGTAAAGTGAACTTTCAGCAAGTGTCATGACGCATCAAGTGGTTTCGGACGTACGGGTAAATTGGTATCGCTAAGTTTCCCGCAACGGGAGATGTACGTGGCCCGCGAAAGTCAAGCCTTACGCATAGGGACCTGTTCCCAGCTAGTTGGGCTCACGTTGAGTCTAAACTTGCCAAAAATCGCCCACCGGTTCGGCTACAAGGTCCGCCAGCCTTGAATTCAAGCCAAAAGGCATGCTGCCGGGGTTCCACGGCAAGAATAATCGCTGTCACTGCTAGACATATGCGGACGAAAATTTGAGTTTTAGCCCGATAACCGATCGAGGTCTTCTTCTAAACTTTTTCGTCCAAAGATTCTCGGAACGTATCCTAAAGATATCAAACCACCCATACCGATCTAAGAAGGGTAGAGACTACCATTAAGTCTGGAGTCAGTAAACACCACGCCCGCACGCCCGCGAGGATTCGTGGCCTGGGATCCGCAGCCTCGCTTTCGATCATCAGCTAGCGGGCAAAGATTAAGTCACAGAACGGCGAAGTGCCGAAATCGAAATCAGGGCGGAGACAAGGACTGTCTCGGCCACCAACTTAATCCTATGAACCTAATGAGATTTGAACGAAATCTGTTTGCTGAAGCAACAAGTAACTTCGTGCTACAGGAAATGTGGTACAGAAAAGACGGACCATATCAGTGTACAGGCTTGAGTATTAAAGGAGGGCGAGGTTACTGGATTCTCATATCAATCCATCTGACAAGACCGTTGTGGATCACCAAAGAACGAAGCCTTCTATTCTGTCTATGTATTGGAACAAATCATCATCGTTCGCCATGCTCTCCTTTAGATTTATCCTACTCTCCACACTTGTCTCGGGCATCCTTGCCGCTCCTCTTATTCCTCATAGAGAGACTAGTGAGCACGCAGCAAGTCTCTTTGATGAGAATCCACGTACATCACTGGAGACCCGGAACGAAGAAGTGGTCGACAACTTTGCCGATATACAAAGTCGAAGCACTAGGATCCGAGCGGAAATAATTGCAAAGAACACCGGCAATGATCTTTACTCCCGTGGCACTGAGGCCTCCGAAGACACCCGAGATTTCGATCCCCGAGAGCTAAAGGAGGTTGAGGAAGTCGACAACCTCCAGACCCGCAACCTTGAAGTTGATGAAGACTTTGCCAGCATTGAGGGCCGAGCTCAGAAACAAAACCAGGGGGGATCGACTAAGGGGGGATCGACTACTTCCGCCAGAGTGAAACAAAACCAGGGGGGAGGAGATGCTGCGGCCAGAGCTCGTGTCAATAAGGAACAAAATGAGATCAATGATATCAGGGCCAAGGAAAGGGCACAAGCGAAGACGGGCCAGGCAAAAGAGGCAGATGAGCGAAAGGAGATTAGTGATGCGGGCAGAGCGCAGGCGGCAGCTAAAAATCCTAAAGCCTACGATAAAGCCCAGTTGCATACGAACAAGGAGAAAGATGAACTCAACGCAGTGAAGGCTCAGAACCAGAGAGACAAGAGCCGCCTTGACGCTGAAATGGTCAAGGAGAAGGGGGAGTTGCAACAAGCTAAGGCGGCGGAGGAACAAGCAAGGCGGGCGGGGAAGACGGGCACACGCCGAGTTGTATATGTTCCCAACTCTGAGTCTGGGTCCCCCGAAACCTCCCCCATTCCCAAGAGCTGCGGCGATCGAATCAAAAACCTACAGGGGGAAGAGTTGATTAAGGCGCAGGGGAACTGTCGCTTCGAGCCAGGTCCGCTGGTCACGACCTCGCTGCTGGACAGTAAAAACAGTAAAAAACAGGGATAATGAGTGATTCGCGAGCAACAGCAGCGAAAGGAAGAACAGAGCCGTGCCGATAAAACATACGCGTATGGGCCAGGGCCTCCCAAGAGAGAAGCAGCGTAAGGAGGAGGCAGATCGGCTCAGAGAACGGCAGCGTCTCCGAGTTTTGGGCTTTGGGTTAGTGTAAACGACATACTGATCCAGTCAGTCCTTGGTGTTGTATGGGAAACGGGTGTTTTTGATTTGATTTCATTTCTACCAGTCAGTTGATAGTTAAGATAGTTAAGGGAAAATTGCCAAAAAAGAGATTCAATCTACAATACATGCTGAAGAGTTGTGGCGTCTGTGTCAATATGCGTATCACGGTATCATAACCCCTGCCTGATGGCGGCGAACGAGAGCACGAAGCAAACCAGAACCGTATTAAACATCAGCTCGCGCGATCGCTATGATGATTGCTCGGCAGCTGAGATTCGTTCCCTTTCCCTCTCAAGTAGGTCGAGAAGTGCCCCGTTTGGCACGTCGTCGCGGTTCATGAAAACTTCCACCATTCGCAGCCCTTTACCATTTGAAAGCGTGTCCTCATTGAATACCGTTTCCAGTTCCCCCCAAGTTCTCGCCGATCGGACGTATGTTTCCGCATTGCCTCCAAAAAAGGCAGGCGCCTGCAGATAACGCCAGGAGGCAACATCGTTATATGGCTGCTCCAGACCGTGTATGCATCGCTCAATTGTGTACCCGTCGTTGTTGACGAGGAATATGATGACGTCCAGGTTGTGACGGATGATGGTTGAGATCTCTTGGACCGTCATTTGAAAGCTGCCATCACCGATGAAGAGGATCGTGCGTGCGTCCTTGATATTGTGGTACCGGTCCAACTGTACGAGTTCCCGCTGTGCCAGGGCAGCGCCTTGGGCAGCTGGAAGCATGTAACCGATAGAAAGCCAGGTAGCTGGGGCGAACAGTCTAGTGTAGGCTGGCAGGGGTAGCAGCCGGCAGCCATGGCCGGATGTGCCCGTCTCTCCAAGAATGACGTCTCCGGGGCGGATGATATTGGCTGCAAGGCGCCAGAACTTGGAATGGCTTATCTTGTCCTCCCTAGGAACTTGCGAGAACTGGATGCTGTAATCTCGAGGAAGGTCAGGGTAGGGCGCGTACTGAAAGGGTTTCGATACATGCAGCTCTCGAAGTAGCAAAGTGATGACGCTCTTGGAGTCTAGGTCTCGGAAGACCTGGTCGGCGACCTTAACTTGTTTATCGCAAAAGAGCACTGACACGTCCGTCTTCGGGATACTCGAGAAGGCAGAGGTGTTTGTTGAGCTGAAGTGAGGCCCAAAACACAAAACGAGGTCCGCACTGTTGACGAAACTCCTCTCGGCTTCTTTGGCAAACTTGCCAGAGTATACGCCATGGACGTTGGGTAGAGTCTCGTTAACTAGAGACTTTCCAAAACTACTTGTCCAGGTAGGCCAGCCAGTGGCCATCACTAGTAGATTTACCTCCTCAACGATGCCGAGAGGCCTCACCTCTCCATCGACGAGGATCATTGGCTGCTTCGCTTTCCGCATCTTGTCCAATACCGCCGCCAAAGCGGCCTGGGTCGCCGGAGCTGTCATATGGTCTGGAACCCGAATAGGGATCTGCAGCCGATCAGCCAAGACGGGGACGGCCACCAGGTCCTGGGGAAATTCAATGTAGACCGGCCGGCTCTCAACGAGGCACTGCTTCAGCGCCTCATCGATTTGGTCCGGTGCCCGCAGCGCGTCCCGCAAGTCCGCCTGGGCCACGGTGACGTGGGCCTGCATTTGCGCAAAGCGCCTGTACTCCCCATCGTTGAAGCCGTGATGTAGCATGAGGCGGGCATCTTGCGTAGCCCTCGAGGGGGTGCCGACGATGTGGACGACCGCCGCGCGTTCTGCGTGTGCACCGGCGATGGCGTTGATGGCCGAGAGCTCGCCGACGCCAGAAGTCGTGACGAGCGCCCCGATGTGCTTGACGCGAGCGTATCCGTCCGCTGCGTACCCGGCGTTGAGCTCGTTGGCATTGCCGACCCATAGCAGCCCGGCCGGCTCGACGTAGTCGAGGAGGTGCAGGTTGAAGTCGCCCGGGACACCGTGGATGGCGCCTACGCCGAGCTGGTGTAAGCGGGTGAAGAGGTACTCGGCCAGCTTCACCGTAGCCGGATTACCGTCGCGAGATTGGGACATTTTTTGTGACGTGTTTGATGAATCGGATTGGGCACCGAAGAGTCAGCAACAGTCTGATGATGGGAAATCTTACTTTTCCCAAGTACGTGGTAGATCGGCCTGGCCTTTTTGGCTTTTTGGCGGTTTCCCCTCATCTTGGACCGAGAAATCGCGGGGGAACCTTTGCTGGTCACTCCGGTACCCCAAAGGTATGCATCGGTACATTTCTCTAGTCGCGTCTTCGCGTCTATGCCGACGCGAACATACTACAGTGAACCCAATCGAGATGACTAGGAGCACAGTTGGGGAATTTGGAGGGAGCCACAGGCACGCGGTAAGAGACCTGCGACCAAGGCATCTAGTTTTGAACCAACAACCACTGGGGCGAATAAGGGGTGTCTTGTAGAAGTAGCACAAGCGTTCTCCAACTGCTTATTGCCTTTGCTATTACTTGGCGTCTGGCAATGTACCCTGAGCCACTGGCTTTAACAAACCTGTATGCATGTATCAAAACCAAAGCCACGCCGTGGGGACGCGGACCTGAATTGAAGCCTGATAGTCACCAGAGCTCAGACGTGCCACAGAACCCCCTTCAACCGGTTAGTTGGTTGGTTGGTATTACAGCCGCCGTCCTTGGGTCGATTGGGAGGCTCGTCTGACATGTAACAAAACGTCCGTGCTAGTTCAACCATCAATTATATTTGCACGATGTTGACTCGGTCCAGATATAGGTAATATCGATCATGCAGGGATGGTGCAGCCTAAGTATGGTTCCTATGATTTCTGCCAACCGAGGGAAAAGAAATCTACCATGTAAGTTGTCCGCGGGGACAGTCAAAAATGCCAAAGGTAATTGAACGGAGGTCAAGGATCCAGGCCGCGCTCCTGGGTCCCTGAGTCGAAGGCCGTTTACAAAAAGCACCATCCTTTATTGGTCTTTCAAAATCTTGAGCGGACGGGCTGGGCTGGGCATAGTAGTATAGTATAGGCAGGCCTCGAGCGCCGACATGGGTTGCTAGAGTTGGCCGGTGGAGAGTCGTGCTGGGCGATGGAACGGTTCGGGGTACGCGATGTACCAATTACATTACATTGCAAATCCAAGCCGTCACCCACCTATTGCGGCCCGGGCGAATGAAGGAGTTGAATTCATGGTAAAAAGAGACTCTAGGAAGTTAACAGTGAGGGCGTTGACTACGCAGTAGTTTCTTGCCTGCACAGTTCTCTTTTCTGCCTGTACGTCTTGCACCCGCGTTGTCCACTGAGCCGAATGTCCGCCCACGGCCGGCGGAGTGCTTGAGGTCCCAAGTAACTATGTTGCATTTAAATCTCGACAGAGCGAATATCACAATGTCCGCTCAGCGTTGACTCGACACTGACAAGACCCGAAGAGATGCACACCAGTACGGATGAGAGCGACTCGAAAGTCAGAGTTCAAGGAAAGAAGCGCGATGATGGAAAAGTGATCAAAAGCTAGTGAGCTGGGCTGGGCCGGGCGATTGACTCAGTCGCGACCCAATTCTTGCAGAGGTTGTTCTGATGTGCGATCTGGGTGCGGGCACAGACGCGAGTTTATTCTTCCTACTCCGCCGTCTCGGAAACAGCTGCTGATCTTTGACGACGATGATGATGGGCTTATGAATGAGGGGACTGGAGGACTAATTATACACTAGAGCCGCCGGTCAGACCTGGAGAAGGGGGAACGGGTATCCGTCGTGTAGGGTGTAGTTGATGGCAGGAAAAATTCAGGATGGCTGACGACCATCCGGGATTTCTCGAATCTTCTAGGCCAGTAACACCAATGCAACGCTCCGAGCCCGTCCGCCCGGGTGACTACTAGTGTGGGCAGGAAACAAAAATAAACAGCAAGGTTGACAGGCTGGGACGCTGGGTACGCGGGATGAGGTGGACATACATGGTAGGTTCGCCATGGAAATACCCGTTTCCGTCCCGACATGAAAACTCTGGGTGCAGCGGACCATCCGAACGCGGGCTTTCTTCTCTGGGTCCTGGGCAGGGTGACGATGCGGATCAATGCCATTAGAACGGGGCGGCAAACGAGGTGAGCGTCGGTTTTCTCCCCTCAAGAGCCAAAGATGCCGCCGTACAGCTGGAGATGAGTCGCGCCAAGAATGTCCGGCATTTTCTCTGCTCCGCAGCGTCATAGGCCCAACTACTTGTCGGACAGGTCAGCTAGTAGAGAGACCTTTACAGAGTAATAGGTGGGTTGGGCGCTGCGATGACGATGGCGCGTTTCCTGACAGAAAGCGAACGAATCGCGGGCCATTCGCCTCTGGGCTAAGCGTCAGCCGATCGCTTCAACACCCAGTGGTGCTGTCCAGCGTTGGCTCGGTTTATTAATAGTTAAGGTTCGTCGGCGTTGTCAAGGGTAAAGGCCTAATGGCTGGCAGTGACAGTCTCGGGTAGAAAGCCTTTTTTCTCTCTCTCTCTCTCTCTCTCTCTCTGGGCGAACTCAACCCTTGCAGAGTAGCGCCCCGGGCCTAGTTGCCTCTTTCCGGCCGATTTGCGCTGT
>JASUDE010000393.1:0-45274 GCA_034509685.1 Colletotrichum cereale | reverse complement strand
GGTAGTAGGCTACTTTAGTAGTTTTTAGGTATTAAAGTACTATATAATTAAACTATAAAACGTCTCTAGCTATTATAGTTAGTATACTATAAAAAAGCTATAAAGTTACTATATAGAAATAACGTATTAAAATTAACTCTAATAGGTAAAAAAGATTTACTACCTTATAGAGGAGTTACTTCTTTATAGGAGGTTACCTACTATTAGTAAAAAATAAGGATAATCTTATATACTATAGTAATAATTTAGCTAGACATTACTTTTATAGTAAGCCAGTTAGCGTAATTTAACTATAATCCTAGAGATATTTACTAATAAGTAGTAGACTATATACTAAATTATTTTTACTATTTATAGTACTTTTACCTTATATATAGTATAAATAAAGGTAGCTATAATAACGCCCTTAAGGTATCTACTAACGTAAGCTTTACTAATAACCTAGATAGAAAGAGCTTATAGGTAGTAGTAATAAAGTTATTTAAAGGAATAGTAATATAGTAAGCTAATAAGTAAAATACTATTATAACGTTAACTACTAAGGTAAAGCTTTTAGCCTTTTCCTTTACTATAAAAGAAGCTCTCTTTATTAGTTAACTAATTACTACGCTAGGGGTAAAACTACCTATAAAACGTAGGGCTAGCGCCTAACTATTACCTAGTAAAAAGGCTATAAAGTAACCTATAGTTTAAATTAACTATAATAATACGTAGACTATACACCTTATTAGTACTAAAATAATCTAGCTATAGATAAAGCTCTACTATATAGATATTTATAACTACTAGCTATACTAAGAAGTTACTAAAGAGAGGATTATTATAAAGTATTAGTAGTCTACTAAGATAATAGTAAATAGAATAATAAAGGCGCTTATAGTATAACCTTTTACTAAATTTATATAGTAATTATATATAAGTAATTAATAGGTATAGATTAAAGTAAATTATATATATATTAGATAAAAGAAGATAAATTAAAATAGGAAGTAAATATAATAAAGAATAACGTATAAAATAGTAATAATATAAAAAGAAAATACGCTATATAAAGTAAGATTAGGCTAGCCCTATTATAGGTTATTACTTTATAGAATTAGGCAGCCCTAAGGGGGTGTGTTAAATTTAGCGAAATGTTATAGTAGTGTATAGTAAAGTGCTAGGGAATCTTTAGGTAATATACCTTACTTTATAGGGGAATTAGGCTAATAAGAGGCTATAGATTTACTGCTATTTCCCCCTTAAGGGATAACCTTATAGATAAATTTCAGCTATAAGGAGAAGAATAATAAGAACATATAAGATAATATACTAAGATTTTACCCTAATAACCTGCTAAATTTAATAAGATTATAGTGAATTTTCCTTAGTTTTATTAGTAAAATAGAATTTAACTACTAAGTATCCTTAGTCTTATAGTTCTTAAGTAGTAACGTTAATTATTCCGTTATCGTTTAAGGCTTTTACGTTAATATACTCTTCCTTATAGTTAGTATTGTCTTTAGGAGCGTATTTATAAACTAGTTGTAAAGATTTTACATCTTAGGTAGGTTTTATGTTTTTATTACCCACCTTTTAGTAAGGGGTGTAAGGTAAACGCTTCTTTTAATCCTATAGCTCTTTTATTTCTAATTTTATATAGTCTCCTACTAGGTTATAGGTTTTATACTTAGTAGATTTCCTATTACTTATATAGTATTTCCGGTTTTTCTAAGAGGGAATTTATTCTATTATTTATTTTATAGTAGTTTGCTTAGTTTTAATAGTCTTTTTTACTAGTAGCTTTTTCTATATACTACGTTTAATATTTCTTCTTTATCCTTCTTAGTATAAAGTTAAATACTATAGCTATTTTATACGTTTTATATCTCTATTTAAGCGTAGTATCCTAAAGATAAGATTTACGTCTATTTTATTATAAATAAGAGATAAGTAGCAACTTTTTAGTTCTTTTACTACTAACGCTAACCGTTTTACTTAGGCGGTAAAGTAGTGTATATTAATATAATTTTTAATATCTTCTAGTATATATTTTAGATATTAAAGCTTTTATTTTACTACTTTATAGGGAATCTTAAATTACCTAATAAGTAAATATATTTATAATTTAAGTTTTTATTTTAAATCTTAAAGATCCTTACAGTTATTCTTATCTAAATCTCTAGAATACTATTTATTAGTAATTCCTTTAAGGTATAAATAGAGGTTTAGAATAGCTACTAGCTAGTATTCTTATAATATATTTATATATCTTTAGATAGAATCTAGAAAGTAGTATATATCTATCTATATAGTTTTTATTCTAATAAGATAGCTATTATTATTTTCTATAAATAAGGTAAGTAGATTAAACTATTCTATTTCTTTTACTCTAAATCTAAATTAACCTAATAGCTTTTTTTTATTATAGTACGCTTATAGGTTTTTATTTCTAGAACTAGCTAGTAATTCCTTAGGGGTTTCTAAAGCGTCTTTACTTTTCTTTTAGTAAGGATTAGTAGTTAGCTACTTTCCCTTACGTCCTCCTCTTCCTCTACTTTTATAAAGTCTATACTTTTTTAGTTTTTCTAAATTAAGAAACCTTATAATTTAATTACTTTTTAGCTTTTATAGTTCTTCTTAAAAAGTATCTACTTCTATAGCTAAAATAGATATAGAGGTTTCTCTAGAGAAAAGACAGTAGGGTTTCTCTTTATATTTACCTCTTTTATATAATAGTAAGGGGTTATTTTTAACTTTTTTCTCTTTATCTTATTTATTTTATTTTACTAGAGAGTTTTAGATAATTATATTAAGAGGTAGGGAATTACTATTAGAGTTTTCCATTATTTTACTAATATTATAGGTTGTGTTATTTTAGGGGTCTTCTAAGTCCCTATCTCTAGTTACTAAACTCTAGTTTAATATGTTTTATAAGGAGTAAGACTATAAAGATTCTTATTAATATATATCTTCTATTTTATTTTAGATTTCCTTTTAAATAGTTTTAAGAAAGGCTTTCTTAGACTTTTTCTAAGATTAAATTAAATCTTTATATTAGGCTAGATTTATTAGCTAGGATACTAGAAAATTCTAGGATCTATTTAGGAAATTATATCTAGTATAAAGCTTTTATTAAGTTACTATTAAAAGAGTATATAAAGCTAGTGTAAAGGATTTATTAAACTTCTAGTGATTTTATAAGTAAGCAGTAGTAAGTTAAGCTACTTAGTAGGGATTTAATGGAATTTATAATATATTTTTTAATAATAACTAGGTACTTAATAGAGAGGATTCTATTAACGTAAATAAACGGTTTCTTTTACTTTATCTACCTAAAACTAAGTTAGTAGAAGAAATAGAAAGAAATATAGGATTTCTTTTATCTTCTTTTTATTTACTAAAACTATAAAGGCTAAACCTATATTTAATTATTTACAGTTAGTACTAAAGAGAGGCTAAATATATATTTACTTTCTTTTTCTTTTTAGTTATCTTTAGAAGTTATTAGTAATAATAGCTTCTAGTAATAAATAAGGTAATACTACTATTTATTACACTTTAGTATAGGTAAAAAAGATAAATATTAAGATGCTTCTATTTATAATAGATTTACCTAGTAATTCTCTAAGAAATAGCTAATAAGAGTTTCTTAGCTATTATTAGGAAATTATTAGGAAAATGTTAGAGAGTTAGCAGAACGTTCTCTAGGAATTCTCTAGTAATTCTCTATAGATTAACTAGGAATATATAGGTAAATGCCGGTTAATTACCAGCTAAAGCATAAAGAAACAATCCTCCGTTAAATAACAGATAAACAATTATCTGTTACGTAACAGGTACCTTAATATAAGTAAATAATAAAAGTAAGCGCTAACCTATTACCTTTTACTTATAAAAGCTTATACTAGTGTAGTATAACTACTCTATTTATAATAAAAAGCTATTAGTAGTATTAAATTACCTCTAAGTATAAAGAGTAAAGTTATATAATACTAAAAAGCCTTTTAAAGTAATAGTTAACTATAAGTCCCTTAAGTACTTTATAAAAAAGTAAAAGTTAATAAAGTACTAAAGCTATTAGGCTAAAACGCTTATAGAATATAACTTTTATATTATATACTAGCTTAATAAGAATATAAGCGTTTTTAATACGCTTTTTTAGTATAAGTAAGACGCCCTTATTATATAAGATAATAACTACTAATAGGGATATATTATCTAAATAATTCTAAATAAAGCGTAGTTAGTAATAGCCTACTATATAATAGAGGTACCTTTAGCGCTATATATAGAGGTATTTAAAGGTAAAGAATTATAAGCTTTATAAGTTATAATATAGAATAGTAATACTATCTTCTAAGTAGTATATATAGCTATTTAGTAAGAAGACTACTTACTTCTACCTAACCTTTAGTTATATGTTTAGATTATAGACTACTACCTTAATAATATAAAACGACTTACCTAAAGGGGGAGGATATAAGTACTAGGTAATAATAACCCTAATTCCCCCTCTAATAGCCTATACACCTAGGTAGTATAATAAACCTATAACTTAACTATAACTAGGTACTTTAGAAGAAATAGTACCTTAGAGATACTTTTATAAAGGTTTTACTAGCTAGGCTAATTATAAATAGTATAGCGCTTTATTTATAACTATAATATATATAGAAGTAGTAAAATTTAGTATAATATAAAGAAAAGCCTTTTATAACTATTAAGTATACCTAAGCGCTTAAAAAGTAACCTATTAATAGACTTTATTATAGATTTCCTACTATCTAGCCTTAACTATACTACTAATATATAGGTTATTATAAACTACCTAAGAAAATTAGTAATACTTAAACTAATAGTAATAATAGATATAGAGGTATATACTAAAAGATTTCTAGGTTACTATTACTACTTTTATAATATACCTAAGAGTATTATTAGTAATAAAAGAAGTAACTAAATAAGTAAGTTCTAGCGTAAGTTTTATATACTTATAGGTATTAAGTAAAGACTAAGTATATTATATTACTTATAAAGTAATAAAGCTATAAAGTGCTTTAACTAAAAGATCTAAGTAACGTTATATACCTATATAAGTTACCTTTAAAAAGATTAGGCGTATTAAATACTAGTTACGTAATTAGTAATTAATAACTATACTACGTTAGTAACTAGGTTAAGCCTTTTCTTTATAGAGTATAGTTACTATATAGACCTTATTATAGTTAAAAAAAAGCGTATAAAAGGTAATAGATATATATAAAAAGGTTACTAAATAACTTATATAAAAGATAACTAAAGTAACTATAATAGTATAAGTAGTAATAGCTATAGCCTAATAATATATAGAAGAATTAGCTAATAAGTAATAGAGTATAACTAAAAGGTTTAAAATAAGTAATAATATATAGCTATTAATATATAATTATTACTCTTTATAACTAAATTATAAGCTTAACTAGCTACACTACTATTACTAAGTTACTAAAGTAATTAGCCCCCTTATAGTTAAACTTAACGTACTTAGTAATATTTATAACTAATTTTATATAGACCTATTACACTATACTAAAACTAACCTTTTACTAAGCTAGAAAGCCTATAATATATAGCCTTCCCTCCTAATAGAAGATAGTAAAAAAGAATAGTATATTATAGAAATAATTAGTATATAATAGTATAATAAAAGAAAGATAAAAACGTATTAGGCGCTAGTATATTAAAAGGGTTTTACTAAAGCTATATAGAAACCTATTAAATTAGTTAAAAATACTATAGCTTTAGACTCTTTTAAAGAGAAGTATAAACCTATTAATATTTATAATAGAGGTAATATATATATATAAAGAAAAATAAAGATATATAATAAGTAGATAAGTAATAAATCTCTATTAAAAGGCTATAGCTTATAAAAAATAACTAAGCTTTATAAGGTAAGTAGTAAAGCTATATAGAATAAATATATTTAAAACGTATAAAAGACTCCCCTACTAAAAGTCTTCTAGCTTAAAAAAGAGGCTATAACTAAGGTTAGTAGTAATAAAGTTAATAAACTAAAGATATAAAGTTAGTATAAAAGTTATATAAAAAAGAGAATAAAACTAGTACTTACTCTTTTAAAAAAAACTAAAATCTCTTTAACTATAATAATAAGGTGTTTACCTTAAGTAGCTATAAGACTACTTAGGTAAGAAGTAACCTTACTATACGTAGCGTTAGTAGTAGTAGTAGTAGTAGTAGTAGTAGTAATAGCTAGAAAAAGGGGAGTAAGCGTAGTAAGTATAAGAGGTGTATTATTAGATATACTATAGGTATACTTTCTATATATCTTCTTAGTGCTTTTCTATACCTCTTACTCTAAGTTTGTTATAACCTTTTTAGCTTTAATAGCTAGCTAGAAGGAGGTATACTCTATAGAGCTAGAGGTAGTTAGGGTAGTAGTATAGGTAGTAATAGATATTACCTTATAGAGGCCTAAAAAGGCCTTAGGGATTTAAATTATATTAATAAGGCGTAAGATTTATATAAGTAATAAGAGACTTATAGGTTAGTAGCTATAGTTAGACTATATATAAAAGAGATAGTAGTACTTATAAGTACTAATATTCTTTATATAATAAATAGTAGTAGGGTTATATATAAGGTAGTATATATATAAGAAGTAAGGGTATATATAAAGGATAGTTAGTATATAAGTAGGAGTAGTAGTAAAGGTAAAAGTATTAGCGTAGCGTCTCTTTATAACTAAAAAGCTATAGTTAGCCTTATTAGCTTTATTATTCTTCTTATCCTTATTATTCTAACTAGGTTAGTTAACTTACGTAATACGCTTACTAAAGAAAAGTAACTTATAGTAGAGGTAGGTAACTAAGGCTTAAGGCCTAAAGGGGTAATAGAGTTAAGGACCTTATTATCCTTAGGGGATAAAGAGTAACTAGAAATAGTAAGAGGCTATCTTATAAGTTAGTAACTAATTAGTAGGTATATATATATATATATATAGGCCTATATAGGGATTAAGTTACTTATAGCTATTATAAATTATTTAATTTTTATAATTAATAACTAGTAATTAGTAAAAAGATAATAAAAGTAAAAAAAAAGCGTAGTTATATATAAAATAAATACTTATAATATTAATAAAAGGGCTAGTAAGAAAAAAAGAAGAAAAAATAATAAGCCTACTAGCCTATAGAATTATTTAGTAAGTAATTTCTTAAAATATAGTACGTAACTATTAAGGGCTAGTAAAGCCTTATAGTATAAGAGGGAAGTATATATTATAGGCTACACTATAATAAGTATAGCTAGGCTAACGCCTACTATAACCTACTATTACTTATAACTAGCTAGGAGGGGTATATATATATAATATATATAAGATAAATACCTATATAAACTATACGTTATTTACACTTCTTACTTTTTCTCTTTAGCTTAGATAAATTATATTAAGTTACTATACGCCTATTATAAGGTAATACTAACCTATTACACCTAGTAACTCTAAAGAAAAACACTAGTAAGACTATTAAGAAAAACACTTTTAGAACTACTAATAAGAAAGAATTTAGTATCCTTAGTTATACTAAAGCTATTAAGCGCTTTAAGGAGGTAGTTAAAGACTATACTAATAATACTTTTATTTATAAGATTTATATTTAGCTAGATAACTTCTATAACTATTATAAAAATAACACTACTAACTAGTATATTTCTCTTTTATCTAATATATACTTTTACTAAATAGTTACTACTTTTATAAAGAATATACTTTCTAAATATAAAAAGAATAAGCTTTAGTTTAGTAACTTTTTTTCTTATATAGTATTAATTAGCTTTACCTTTATATATTAGGTAAAATAAAGTAACTCTAAAGTTATAAGTACTTTTTTACTACTTTAGTAATTAGAGTTAATTTCTATTCTTAAGATTATATATATATATAATACCTAAAGCTAAACTATTCTTTTTAATATAATTTAAAACTATATTATTAATCTAAATATAAAGGTTAATAGCTATATTACTAAGGCTAATATTACTTATAAGGTTACTAATATAGCTATAGCTACTACTAAGTTATATAAGCTAGTTATTTAAAAGCACTCTAATAGTATTTACTAAATTACTAAGAACCTATATAAAAAAGCTAAGAAATCTAAATAGCTAAAGGCACTTATTAATAGCCTTAATTATTAATTTTTGGAGCTAACTTAGAAGGTTACTTTACTTAATAAGAAGGCTAATAACCTTAATACCCTTAATAAGTTTAAAGGTAATAAGTTTAAGGCTTTTATTAAAAAGATTACTAAGATAAAAGAGGAACTCTTTAACACTATTAGAGATAGCTATATATTTACTTTAGCTTTTTAATTAACTTACGCTTAGTTAGTTATAATTCCCTAGCGCCTTACTAAATATATACGCTAGCCTAACTTACTAGCTACCTCTATATAAAGTAGTAGTAAGAAGCGTTATACTATAGAAATTAACTTTAGAGATAATAATAAGTAAAGGAGGAATATATAGAATATAGAAGAAAGGTAATAGGTAATATAGTAAATTAATAGTAAATCTTTTTCCTTATATTTTAATATACTTATAATAAGTACCTCTTTTAAAAAGGGGGTACTTATTATAGAATAAGATAGGTATAAGATAGTAGGATAATAACTTTAGAAGTATATAGATATTTATATACTTTAGGGGTATATAGGTTACTATCCTATTAACCTCCTAGCTAGAGGAGGTTAACTATAATAATATCTTAGTCTTTAGACCTATCTTTCGTTTTATAATATCCGTTTAGTTTCTTTATTATTACTTACTTCTGTTATTTTTTACCTTTATACTGCGTTACTTCACAAGACGCTAGTGCGATATCCTGAGTCTATTGCAGCCTAGCTATTCCTGTTAGATCCGGAACAGCTACTAGGAGGGCTGTGGTATCTACGCTTTAGTCTAAGTAACCTTATATATAGAAATCTAAGCCGTTTTCCTATATTATTTCCTACCTAAAAAGTAACTCTATAACAGCTTAGCTATAACTCCTCTATAAAACACACAGCACTATTTTTTATTACCTAAGTATCTATCTAATACTATTCCTTATAGAAGTATATATCTTAACGTAATCTGTAACTTATAGCTAACCTAAAGTAAAGCGTTAGATAAACTTAATCTCCTTAGCGTCTTAGCTTTAAGGTATAGAAAGTATAATTTAGTATATAATAGGATTACCTATAATCTTATAGTAGTATTAGCTATATCTTAAAACTATATCCTACTACTACTAAGCGATACCTATATAGGAAAAACAAAAAGAGATAAAGAGGCCCCTACTACATCTTAAGTAACTACTAATAATCTAGCTCTAAGATCTCTTAGTAAAAGCTAGATTAAGTATCTACTATCCTCTTTATATACCTATTCTTATCTTTATTCTATACGCTAGTAAGTCTTATATAGTATGTAGTAGTTTATTTACTAAGGAAATTTATACTAAGTTAGATATAAGGCCTAGTTACTAAGCTGCTTATATGTTAGCTTTATAAGCCTGGTTTGATAATAGGGATAAGGCTGCTACCGGTTTTATAAATCCTCCTTTAGGTTTTAGATCTCTCTATCTTATAGAACTACGCCTCTTAGTATAAAGCATATACGTTATGCTAAAGATCTACAGACTAAGGAGGGCTAAAGTTACTAGGATAATCTAGATTAATAAGACTATCTTTAGCACTAGGCGTATAACTAGCAAACAGGCTATAAGCTTATAAGAAATTAAAATCTGTAAGATAAGCTTACTTCTCCTTACTATAGCTACATTCTAACAGACATTGCTTATAAATTTACACTCTACAGAAACTATCCTTTAACTATAGCCTATCTACATTTTTAAAAGCCTTTTCACTCTTAACCACTTCTTAAACGTTTCACTCAACCGTTAAAATGCAGTTTAACAACCTTAGCCTTACTCTTCTTTCTGTTATAAGCCTTACCAGCTTCACTACAGCTTAGGTAGTAAGTAGATACAATATAACGCAATAGCTCCCTTTTTAGTCTTAGCTGTTACTGCTATACTAAAACAGTCTATGCCCTAGTTTGCTAACAAAGCTACCGCAGTGCTTAGACGGCCTTAACGTTGTCTGTGACTGCTGCTTTAAGGACGTTGGGGCGTGTGTAAAGAAGCTTGGCGCTTAGGCCTGCCATGGCGGCCGAATTCCGGCCACCCAGAACGGGAACCTGTGTCAGTTTAACGACGTCACCCTTGAACAGTGCGACGCCGACTGTTGCTCTGTCTCTAAGAAGATTGGCATCGCCTGCCCTGAATAACTTAGAGTTTAATAAGATACTGTTTTCTATCTCTCTATAGGCTAGAGAAGCCTGGAATTATTAAAGCCTCCTGAAACTTTTAGAGCTAACAGCCTTAGGCAGTATTATTAAATTGAGTATTTATTACGCTGGAAAAGAGTGTTCTAGAAACATAAGAACGTGTATATACTTAGGTGGTAGAACTTAGTAGGTAGTGTTTTTATTTTTTAGTTAGATTTAGTAACTAAAATTAAGTAAGGTAGTGTTGTTTACAAAATAAGATCTAGTACCTAAGATATATATTTCTTTTTTAGCAAGGTATATTAGTGAAAGAGTATATATACTAGTTATATTTTAGGTTTTTCTCCCCTTCTATACTAGCAATAACAGTCTTAAACTACCTTACTTTTAAGAGGAATACCTAATATAATTACGTAGTTCTGAAAACACGTAATTAGCGCTATACTAGTTATATTTATACTTATTATTATAATAAAAATCAATACTATATATTATAATTATTTTAGCTTAAAACAGAAGGTTAAAATAAGATTTATAAAGGAAGATATTCTAACTCTTAAGCTTAATACTATAACTTATAAATAAAGTCCTTATAATAAGGGAATTACTAAGATAATTACTAAAGAGCTATAGAAGATAATCTATCTATATAGAATAAACATCCTTATATCTATATGTCTTTTATTAGATTACCTCTAACTATTAGTAATCCTTGGTGTTAGATTAGTTCTACTAGTTACTAATACTTAGCACAGGATTGTATAAGATTACTATTAATCTAAACTACCCTATTATATAAGCTTCTTTAGATCTTCTATTTAGTCCTGTTGTTTTAGTATGTACTATATGTTTCATTACTTACTGCCCTACTCGTTAGTTAGGGCGCTTTAGGCTGCACTAGTCATTAACTGAATCTAGGTTGTAGCACTTTGGCTCCTAGCGTTCCGGCCTTTACATAGGCGGCCAGACATCCCACCCTATTACAATAGGCTTTTGCCTTTATATTTTAGGCCCTCTATGTAGAGCTGCCTCCTTTATCCTAGCACGACGCCACTATAGCTCTTAGTACTTAGGTAGTAGAATACGACGATATGCTAAGGAACATCCCTTAAACGGTGCGTAAGGGTAAGGAACCACATACCTCTCCCTAAAAACCTTAACGCTAGCGAGGGTTCAAGCGCTTGCTGACTTAGACACGCCCTTAGTGTAAGCAATCTAATAACGACATAAAGCATTAAGATAATAGTAATAATAATAAAGAAGAGGTCCCTCCTTCCCTTACTCTAAGGCAATTAATTTATACCTATAAGAAGGCTATCGTTATATTAATAATAGTAGGCTTAGAGAGAAAAAAAGCGTAATATAGTAAATGAGGTAAGAAGTATAACTAAATAAAATAGTAGAATATATAGGATCGTCTGTTTTACAGTCAACAATACCTCCTAAGGTTAGCAAATAGTTAGCTAATAGATTAACACTACCAGAGTTTTCAGGGCTATAGACATCAGCACCTTAATCAACTGGAGTTTGTCCGACTCATCTGTATCCAGCTCGCTAACTATTTAATATAAGATCAACTTCTTTTTATATCACTAACTATTTATAAACTGTTACTCTCTCGCATTCACAGAGCAGCAGGCTTAATAAAGTACTAAGTTAAGAGCTAAATAGAATGGTTTCTTTAAATCTAGATAGCTATATCTAATACCGAAAGACCCTTCCTTAGACCCTAGCTCTCAAGCACATATTACGGTGCCGCATGCATGTGCGAGACATTCTCAATCCTTGCATCAAGGACAAGCCCGACTCTCAAAGCCCTTGGCAATGTCTGCAAGTTATAGACTAGGGGCGAAGGAGATATTCAGTTCCTAGCTCCCTCGTTAGTAACTCATAACACCTTTGTCTAAGATTACATTAAATCTATACACTCACTTAGGAGGGGGAGGGGGCTTGTTGCCAGGGCACTGCGGGCTACCCAACATATTGCAGCCGCCTTCAGAGACCTGTTTAAAGGTTAGTAAAGATTATCACAAGACACTCTCTTTACTACTTACCCTACAGCTTCCATATGAAGCGCAGATACGTTGTTGAGCTGCGCTAAGCTGAACTAGGCATGCGGCAGTAATAATAGTAATAGACTTAAGAGAAACCATTGTAATCTTAATAGGATGTTTGTAAAGTAGGTTAATGCTAGATAGTTTAGAATTGTTTAAGTTACTTAGATGTCGGGACTTAGTGACCTGGGCGATTAGGGGTAATATATACTAATGTCTGTAAAAGTCTATCTTGAGACCAGGGGAAAGCAGTGTACGCTTATACGCTGAGGGTAGTCCTAATGACACAAACGTGAAGCAAATAATAAATTATACTTTCGTCAGGGTCTAGCCCATTGCAGGGGCTTCAATAGGAAATCTACTACGCTTTAGTAGGCAGATCAGCAGCCACGCGTCGGCGCCATGTTGCTTTCCTAGTTGACAAAGCTTTTGGAATCCATAAATATAGAGAATAAAGTTTCCGTGTATGTAGTACCTACTGCTAGGGCAATACTTATACTACTATGCTGACGCTGAGTACCTAGCAAGAGGTTTAACTAAGTTTTCCTTCCCTTATAAGTCAGTCACTATCTTTTAATACTCTTGAGCGGTATTACTTTATTAGATAAGCAATCTATCTCTAACGCCTGTAAATCAGTTTCTGTGTCAGTCAGGTTTTACAAATCATACCTATAGACATCCGTATTATCCCCTTAGGGGCAAGATGGCTCCAGCTGCGGCGTAGTGGCTAATAATTATCCCTGCAAGGCGACCTAATGTACAGTACCTCTATTTACGCCTATTTTTGCCTTTGCCAGAGGTACCCGCCAACTCTAATAGAGATGATCAATTTGGAGATTTGGCAGTGTTCCCCCCTATAGATAAATGTTACTGTAGGCTCCGTACTGCGGAGGAAAGAGTGGGTCTGGAATTATCTTGCCCTTGAGGGGATAAGGTTTTCCATTTTAGCCTTGTCTTAAAACAAAAATATAACTTACTTATGTACTACCTAGTGTGCTGTCAGATTGAGTCGCGATACTCCTTTGCCGCTCCTTGGCTTGCTCCGCCAAATCGGGCGCAGAGTGGCGGGCCGCCCGCAAAACCCGATGCACCTTAATACCGCGGTACAAGGCAGGGATGGATTCGCGTGGTTGTTTCATGAATCGCCGGCTGTCCACGATTCGTGAAAAAACGCGCGTTTTCATGGCGAGGTTGCATTATTGAAGTACGCGAGGCAAAACGTAATTAATTCTTGACTATAGCTATGAATGATATACCCATTGTATCTGCCGCTGCTGCTGCTGCTGTTATGCCTGTTGATGTGCCCACTGCTGGTCAACTTCTACGAATGGCTCGGCCGAGGGGCGGGTACCAGGGTAGGCACCTACTCGATGGCCAGGCCGGAGTGGGTGTCCGAGGTGCTAATCGACGACCTCAGGCTGGGCAGCATTAGCAGTTCTTTCCAATTTAATCAAACATTGCTCCAAATCACCAAAAGCCCCCAGGGCAATACAGTGCAAGATACTCTGGTATTAGGATTTGGCCGGTCAGATAGCATCAGAGGGGGAACAAGTTCACCATGGAGCGCAGCGAGTCCCATCTTGCACTGGTGCAGTGGGAGATGAACGACTGCAAGGGGAATTGGAGTCGTGGCAATACACTCAACTTCATTCCAACCGCCGGTTCAGCTTACCTCGCGAAAGACCCACAAAGGCTCCGCGACATCATGTCCGTCTCCACGTATCTCAAGTTCACGCCGCTTAACGCGCTGACGGGTCGGAAGTACGCAACAAACGAGGCAGTCTAGAACAAGTAGATGCGCGTCTCCAACTAGGTCGACTTTGTGTTCACCGAGTTCGATCGACAGTTCGCCGCCGCCAATGGTTGGAATACCTAGCCCGGTCATCCTATAATAACGCAGGTGGGAACTCATCGCACCGCGCCTTATACGCACGCCTCATCAAAGATAATCTGGCTGATATTAAGGGGAACGTAGCCAACTTCCTCGTTACGGCGGAGTAGAGCGCGTGCAAGCCGGGCGCTGCAGGTAGGGCAAGCAGTATGTGTTGCATCGTAGATAACAAAAGCAAATAGGGGACGTTAGCGCTGGAGTTCGGCTTTATCTGTCTCTGGGGTGATTGCCAGGACTTGCTATGCAGGGAAAGTTAGAGTGCCATCGTGGCTAGGCGCAGGTTGCACAATGGCTTTTTGTACGTGAAACGCTGGTGGTGATACTGGGCAGTATTCTCCCTCCTCTGCCTCTATCTGCGCCTCTTCCAACTCTCCCGGGGAATTACAGCGGGAGGGCAACAGACTGGGGCAGAGCTGACATAGGGAGCACGCGATATCGGCGGTGGTTGAGGAGCATAAATATGAGGAGTGATATTTCTTGTTGTTTTGGGTAGATTTTATAAGAGGACTTGGTTGATGGATGAGTCAGAATGTACCAGCGCTGTTACTGTTAAAGTGTGGACAGTAGGTAAGTCAGCCACCCCCTATTTTATACACCCCCTAACCCTACGTAAAGGGGCCGTTTGCTCCGCCTACTAGGTAAGCAGCCTGCCTGTCTTAAACTGAAAATAGATGGGCTTGGTCTTCTTTGAGCCCCTACCTGCGTTGTGTCCTGATTTCCCTGTCTATATGGTGAGCTGGGGTTGTTTCTCGAGCACAACTCAGCGTAGGTAGGCGGGCAGTACCAGTACTGTTCCAGGCTAGCCTGAGACTCGTACAATAGGGGAGAAGAGAGCAGGAGGTCCGCTTTCTCTTTACGCTCCGTTGTTGGCCTGCGATTGCCTGTGAAGCATTGGCTGTTGCTACCAAAACATCTATCGTATGCCGCACAGCTGTTGACACAGAGGCTAACGGGTACACTGGGCGGTATTCCGTCGCAATGCGGTATGAAGGTCTTGCGTTGTCCACCCTGGCACTGGCTATTGAATCTGGCATTTGGATCGCAAGGTTTCGTCTCCGCCTCGTTAGTTGTCCTGGACAGGCCAGCCGGCAGCCCGTCATTGGAAAGAGGATCGTAGTCGACGGTGAATGTAGCGGCGGGCTCCGGCGCGGGTGCGCGGATGGCGGAGATCCTAGGAGGGACCTTGGGCGCGTCGTCGCTGCTCCTAGCCGTGTACCCCGCCGAACCCTCAACGCAGATTCCGGGGTCCTCGAAGGCGGCGCGGGCAACATCGTGCCAGACTGCCGACATGTTGTAGACATTGTCGAGGGTAAAGTATAGTCTGCAGTCGGCAGCGGCATAGCGGAACTGAAGAGGGGTGGAGACGTCGTCCGCGCGCAACTGGCCGCGGAGGTTAAACCCGGCGTAATTGACTTAGATGCCCTTGTCATTCCTGTTGCCGGGAAGGCGGGCGTTTGCCGTGTTGTTCAGGTCGGCTATCCACGGAATGTCGATGTCTAGGTCGTTGTTGGAGTACATGCGCATGCCGCGAGTTCCGCTTGCTGCTTGCATCGGGCCCGGCTTAGGCGCGCCGCCTACTACGACGATACGGGCGCCCCCCTGTGCGGTTGCTAATTTAAGAAAGATGGCACAGGCAGAGGAGCAGGTTCCGTCGGTGAGCTTGGGTGACGTGGTGTGAGATAACGGCCTACTTAGCATGGGGATTGTTGGACTCGAACTTACGATGACTACATCTTCTGGATCCCACACGAATTCTCTTCTTCTCGCATCGAGCTCGTCAAAGCAGCGTTTGAGTATCCATCCGTCAAACGCTGCAGCGTGGAAAGCTGGATTCTTTAGGTCATATTCTTCCTGTGTGGACGGTCAGTGCATCATACCCACCAAGCGCCACCGCCTATCGACGCCACTAGGCACTTACCACGAATGAGAAATTGTCGCCCTTCTCCTTTCGGGGTTCTTGATACTCCTCCCAAGAGGTGAAGTTACGCCCCGTCCCGGCATTGAGTCTCGTCGTGATGACCCACTCATCTGCCGTGAGAGCCAGGGCGTTACCCCTTTCGTCTTCGTTACCAGCCACCATGTCCTCATAAATGCGTGTTGTGGCTGAACCAAGAACGTTGCCTAGCTCATGGCTGCGTCGCTGACTTCCAATGAAAGGGTTGATCCCCGGAAAGAGTTCCCGGAAAAGCAGTAATGCGATGCCGGTAGAGCCACCGCAGTTCTTTTGCAGATCGACGATGATGTGAGATAGCTTTCTTGTGCGAGCCCCATCTATGAAATCCGCGAGCGACTGGCTGAAGTTGCCAAAGTCCCAGTCATACTGATCGAAATGGGGAATGCTGATTACCCCGGTCGATATGTCATCATAGAAATACCCGGTGATGATGCCGCCGCCATAGGCACCCAACTCGAACTGGACAATATCTGGGTCTTCCGGGAAGGCACCATAGCTTGCATTGTACCAGTTGGCGTTTGCCTCCCGCTCATCGGTCTCGTCGCCAGGATGTGGGTCCTGTGTGATAGGCGTGTCTCCAGACGGCGGTCCTCCAAACACTTCTGGTCGTAGAACCTCGCCGTAGGATGCAGGCAGTAGCCCAAGGACGAAGAAGTTATAGAAGTCGCCCCCTATGGTCAGAGGACCAGTGAACTCGGCGTTTTTATAGATGGTGAGCCAATATGTCTCCATGTCTTTCCTATCTGGATCTTCATAGGTGAAGTTGAGGGTTTTGCCGGGGTAAAATGTGCTTTCGCCAAAGAAAATACTGTAAACCCTGTGGATATCCTGAACCGGGCTGTCCATGAGCTCGTTCCAATCGGCATGGGGCTCGAGCATGCCGACAGACTGAAGGGCCGCGAACTCGGTCAGATATTCCACTGCTGGTCGGCCGTTAATGTGCGACACGGCGGAAATAGAGGGTTCGTTGCCGTTGCTGATATTTCTTCGGCGAAGGATGACGTCGTCTATTTCGTTATAAGTTAGCAACCGAAAGAATGTACCAGGTTGCAGGATTGGCTGTTCCTACTCGCAAAGTAGACTTTTGGGATCTCCTTTCCATCGATAGATGCCGTCACGAGAGGGTGCGGGCTGGCGAAGGAGAAGGCGGATAGAACGCCCGCAATCAAGTCGACGTGGGCGTCGTGGACTGAGTAAACGAGATACTGTAACGCGGCCTCAAAATTGTACTGGTTCTTAAATACGCCGGTCGTGACGTTGTGCTTCAGATCTATCAGCCCCTGCATGAGCTCGAATGCGGGCTGTTGGTAGCCCTCCGGGGGGTCTTTGAGGTGCGCCAGTGTACTCTGAAACTGCATAGTCGTGTTATAGTAGTCAATGAAGCGAAAAACGGCCGCGTGGAACGGTACGCTGGTCAGGCACTCGTACGCGTCGACAGCATAGAAGTAGCAGTGTCCTGTCTACGTCAGCGTATAACCCAAGCTCGAGCCTTGCCTCTCTATCCATCTCACCTTTGTTAACGGCATCGATTATCTTTCCACACATGGGCCTGTTTTCAGACCGAACTTGCCGCCCTGGAAGTTGTCTCGGTAGAGCCGACGGGCGCCCAACAGTAAGGCTGCAGCACAGGCCTAGCAGCACGGTGAAGTGTCCAAGCAACATCGTGGGCGTTGACTGGGGCGTGTGACTTTGGTAAACGAATGATTGGTTAGGAAGCACCTTGGCAAAGAGAAATCATTCAAGAGAATCTCATGCGACGTGTAGGGGATTGCAGACTTTTAAGAGCGTCCGAGATGTTGTCTTTTCCTAATCGGAAGACGACTCCTGGATGGTGCTCAATCTGATGGCTGCCTTTCCAGGCACGCTAACCCCTGACGAGCACACCCAGACTGTGTTGCCATGATTAAGTTGTCAACAACACTCAATATCAATGCTCGGAAGAGTTGGGCGGCAGGCTAGGCCATAGCATCTTGGCTGTTAATTTTATACCCCTGTGTGTGGCTGCGTCTCACCGCGTCGCCGTGCTAACTTTAGCCTTTGTGAAGAGCTGGAAAAACCCAGGTTTGAAACCGCCAAAGAAGTGCGAATTTGGCCTCGACGACGAAGATGGGCCGACAGACGGCTGGCTTGGCTAGTCGATTGCTGGCCCACATACGTACAAGTACTACGCGAGAGTAAACGTACCGATCCTAGTCTTGAAGGGGTAGAATCTGACCACTCACCCACAGGCGACGGCTAGGGATACATGCATGCTATAGCCTTGCGAACTGCCAGCCAATAATCCAATTTTAATTACCGCTTGTGTTACCATCGGGTGCTCTATATGCCTGTGGTGGTGTGTGCTGCTACTGTGAATAGGGGCCAGCTCTCTTGAGAGTGGGAAGCGTGCGATTCTGTACGATTGTACCCGCGCGGCTATCTATTCAGGTGTCTTTTACTTCTTTGACAGGCGCAGGACTTAATCCACTTTCAACCTCTGAGAAGTCATAACAGTCAGAGTACGAGTGTTACATTCGGAACGAAAGCAGACCTTTAGGCACATTTGACGACAGAGAATCATCATTGATAATGTACTCCCTGAAGTCCGAGGGGATGGACAAACTTGACCGAGTGACACCACCTGCCGGGTGGGATTTGTTCGAGGGACGTAAAGATCTACATCCTGCGTTGAGCAAACGTCCAGCAGCGGGCCAGATACATGGGGGCCGCTGTGGGATGGGGTGTTTGAGAGTGAAGTTTTCAACAGCTGGCTACGAACCCGAAAAGAGAATCAGTGGATGTTGAGATGCGTCGGAGGACCAAGCTCAGGCAAGGTGAGTTGAGACGGCTTTCGGTGTCGTACTTTCCGGTCCGCGTGGACCACACGGGTCTTCATAGCTTCTCACGGGTGGCTTTGTAACTCCTGAAACAGGGTTGTCATCCACATGAAGATCTATGCGCTGATTACGCACCATCTCTACCAGACAAACTTGTCCGTCATTGTGGTGGACATACTAGAGAAAAGGTTGCGATGGAGACAACGACGCCGTAGCCTCCATATTCATCGGAATGGACGTGACCTCGAGCGGCACCGCTTTCCTAGAGAACGTCCTAACCAGCGTGTTCCACCAGTTATCCGCCAAGCACGCCGAGGTCGAGGGCGACGCGGCAAACGCGAAGTATCGGCTGTACCTAGAAGCGCGGAAACACGGCCACCGCGACCGGCACCGCATTCAGCTGGTGTGGGACGCGCTCTACCTGCGCCTCGAAATGCTCACGTTCAAGTTTCTCGTCATCGACGATTTCGATAGATGCTACCCCGCCATCGACCTCCCCCTCGACAACGAGCTACTCCTACTGGCGGCAAGGGGACTTAAGGTGTTACTCACCTCGCGCATCTCGTGCCTGGAGGGCTTCCCCCTGTCTCCGACGTGCGACTCCTGTCAAGCGAAGTACGGGTCGAAAAAAGGTTGGAACTCTTCTGGGGATGCGTGAATTGTGAAAGGAAAGGGGTGCAACAAGAGGAGATATATACCCTCTGTGAATACTGCTTTGACAGCAAAGAGGCTTGCAAGACATGGTAAGTGGCATTGTCAACCTTGCCCCTTCGCTCCTGTACTGTGGCCTCGGCGTACTTGGTAATACGGGTCGTTATACACATCACGTACATCTTGCCCTATGGGTCATCACAGAGACAACGCTAACGATTGCAGCTGATATGAAGCGGCTTCTCGAACTTCTTCCAGCCTTATAACCACGTGGATCTGATGCTCGACGATAACGGTCACTGGGTCGAGAAATTCATCAACTACGATCTCGAGACCGAACACGGAGACCTCGGCCTGAACAGCTTAAACTCGACCAAACCCCCGCTATCCAGACTGGGCCGATGGCTCATGGCTAACACGGACCGCAAAGCTCTCACGGAACTACAGGGCAAGCTTGTGAGGCAGGCTGAGGGCAACATCAGCCTCGCCCGTCTCCGCCTCATCAGCTAACACTAGGTGCAGTCGGCGGAGAGCGTGTTCTCGCCGCTAGCCGACGTCCTACCAGTCAACGTCGTGGGCTTCTTCCACACGGGGATGAGGCGCATCGAGGAGCAGCCGCCCGAGCGGCGAGACCTGGGATTCAAGGTGATCGCGGCGGTGACGCACTACCCGTACATTCACGGGGTCCCATACGAGGCCCTCGACAGGCTTCTCCACAGCCCGACGAAGACATTGGCGAGACAGCACCCAGTAAGGACGCAGTCGGCGCCAGTAGTGTCCGCGCGCAAGGACGCTAAAATCAAGCCGGCCCTGCATCACGTGTCGAACCGTAGCCTCGAAGAGATGCTTCACGCGTCCTGCGGGTTCGTGGTGATGGTGGCCCTGGGTTCCCGGCCGCTTTGGGCCTTCTCAGAAGCGTTTCACGAATACGCGCGGCACTATCACGAAGATCTAAGGTGGGCGCACGCGCAGCTCGACTTTGATCCCAGGAAAGTCGATAATCAAGTCGGTCTAGCCGGGCAAGGCAACTTGGCGGAGCTCGGCACTGAAAGGCTGAAGCGCCGCGAGACTTTTCAGATCGCGGAGAGAGAAAATGGATTCCATGCGGCTGGTCAGAGGTGTTTCGTCCCACAAAAAAGCGACGGAGGGTCTTCTGGTCTGAGGAGATAGGAGATCAAGAGGCCAGGCGGTGCCGAAATCGAGCTTCCTGTCATACCTAATGCTCTCAGATTTGATTCTGCTGGTCCTGTGATCCTGGGTACCGCTGCAATGGCAGATGCGGCGAGTGTGACGGTCCCCAAGAAGAAGAAGCTCTTGAGAGCAGGCACGCAGGCATTTGTTTGATATCATGTTGCCGAAAATACCTGTAAACCACCACACATCATGACATTCGTGAACTGTAGATATTTTTGGGTGTTGAATAGACTTTTCTTCTCGACCGTGTAAAAGTTAATAGCACATCATGTTATGGGATTTAATGGATGATTCTTGTTACATACGATAAACCCCCGTTTTTCCCGTGTCTAATTAGTCAGTGACTTCCGCTCAAGATCCTACGTCTCATTTTTCTATTTTCAAACATATGGCCCTCCGATGATATCTCAGCTGAAACAGCGTGTGACGGTGGAGGTCCAAAAAAGAAGGGTTGATCTTCCCAACCTGCTTGTGGCTATTTTCGGCCTGCAGATGTCGAATTGGCCAAAGAGTGGGCTATTTATACTACTAATACTGCCTGCTTATATACCTAAAGGGCAGCACCCAACATTTTAACAGCAGACACATGTCCTCGCCTGTTTATGGCAAAACCGTTGCAGCCGCCACTTGGCCAGGGGTTGATTTGACTGTATATTGACATCTTCGCAGCCAAAAGGCGGCGTCTCGAGTTAGTCTGCCAATCCCCAGCCAACAGGTTGACCAAATGAGCGGCTTAAGTGTATACAGGAATTGAAAGCGAGGCACCATAGGCGTCTGCGACTTTTGCCGACTAAACATCCTAGAGTCGAACAAGCTCTAGGACTACCACCACTCCGACTTCGCGAGCTTTGATATCGCGGCAGAATCAGGCTGCATCTTCTGCGCGAGACTAGCTCACGCCACGGGTGGCTTAGATTCATGCTTCAACTACGCGAATGAGACACCGGCTCTCTATAGATGGAACATATGCGTGGCTGCTCGTATGAGAGATAGCAGCAGCTATGTATCTATTACATTCCGCCTGGTCCCGGGGCGAAAAGCGGGGAAGGCCACGAGTGAAGACCTTCTAGAGCTCCACTTTGACATGTTCCAGGAAGAAGGTAGCGATTTCGCTCATAAATACCTTGTGACTAGACATTGATCGCACGTCACAGATCTGGGCTTCATCCCCGACGACACACGCTTGGGCACGGGGACGAATCCCGAAGAATCGATCAAGCAGATGACCGAGTGGATGAGGGCTTGCACCACCAGCCACCCAAACTGCACGCGCCACCACGTCAGCCGCGACTTCATCCTGACCCGCGTCTTGGACATTGGCACGGAAACGACTTGGCCGCCGAAATACGTGAAGGTTGTTGAGACCGAGAAAAAGGGTGTGACGGGGCCGTACATGACGCTTAGCCACTGCTGGGGACCCAAGAGCAAAGGCAAGTTCGTACAGCTCACAAAAGAAAACCGGGAGGAGTTCACCATCAACGGCATCGAGTGGAAGACGGTATCCAACGGTTAGGACATAGCTCTTAGGGTTGCTACCTAGCTGTATTCCTTTTAGCCGTTAATAACCTTTTTTACCTTACTTTACTACTAAATGCTATAATCCTATTAGTTTAGTAACAGATATACTTTTCTCTAAGGATGTCTAGATATCTTAGATATATCTGTTAAATCGTTAAGTGTGTATTTGATTGATTGAAATAATAAAAGGGCTGTATTTGACTGTTTAATTAAGATATGTGGGGCGATATCTAATTGGGTTGCAGCGCTGACTGGAACCATTCCCGACGGGCCTGCGGGCAAGACGAGGAGGCGTTGGGGAAAGATCTTGACGCCGGGACCGGGAAGAAAGTATACCTTACATAAATTGTGCGGTCTCTCGTCTATTCGTCTTTCCCCCTGCATCGTTTACCGCCGCCACCGCCGCCCGCCACTATCGATTTAGGTGTTACTTACACACCAACACCGACTGAGTGTACATAGCAAATGCTCCAGCGAAAGCCTTCAGGCATATCATGTAGCCTCGTCCGATGAGGGGACAGATGATCTTTGGTACAC
Source organism: Colletotrichum cereale (assembly GCA_034509685.1). Classification (NCBI taxonomy): domain Eukaryota; kingdom Fungi; phylum Ascomycota; class Sordariomycetes; order Glomerellales; family Glomerellaceae; genus Colletotrichum; species Colletotrichum cereale. The sequence goes on along the minus strand of JASUDE010000393.1, from coordinate 22,342 downwards.
GTTCAACTGAGATACAACCCGGTAAATGGGCAATCTGCCACACGATTCAATACAAGGCAATATGATGCACGGTCTGGTGGACGTGGGTGGGTGAAGGCGATCATGGGGCGTGTCGAGAGGACGAGGGCGACGAGGGTATCGGTGGTCTAAACCCTAGCCCGGCGTCTTTGGTGTGTGGTCTAGCCCTACTGTAGTAGGCGCTTGTCCTGTTTTGGATTGAAGTTGACCATGTTGATGCAACGAGGTGAGAGCAGGAGAAAGGGAGTAAGGTGGATAGGCGAGGATCAAAACGTAATGCCGGCGTTTGAAGTCGTGCCGAATGCAAGTTAGCAGAAGGCGGAGGACCCCAAGGCCCACCGGGGATGGGTAGTTAGAGTTAGTTAAACGAAGGCCACAGGACTGTCTGGTTGTTGAAATAAGGTGTTGGTCTGGTGGGTACGTGTCGGAAGGGGGCGGCCCGTCTTGGTATGGATCTCAGTCTCATTCTTGGTTTGGGGTTGGAGAAAATATACGTAGCTTGCTTAAGGGGCCGAGATAGCCATGGAATATGCAAACCCATTTCTTTCATGAAAAGCTGAGTTAGATGCTTGAAATCATTGAAGCATGTTGATTGATCACATCTGGTTACGTCACAGAATCATCCGAAGCAGGCCATGTGATCAGGGAACACCCGGGGAATCTACTGGAAACCCCGAAAATCGAAGTAAAAACCAGCGCAGTCTTCACCAAGACTCTGGCTAAATATTATTCTGATTTCTCAGAGAAAGATAGATAGTCTCCAGCTAACAGAAGTTGATTAAGTCAAAGCACCCACTTTTCGGCCACCCCTGCTTTTCAGCCACCTAAAAAACGATACTATTATAACTACTACTACTACTTTATTTACTTTATTAACTAGCTGTTAGTACTACTTTAATATAACTTTTAGCTTTACTAGATAATTTAGAGTTACTAGATTTAGCTATAATATCCTTAATATTACTAGCCTTAATTTAGGCTTACTACACCTCTCTAATTATTACAAACTTTATATTTAGGTCTAGTTAAATAGCCTTCCTCTTCCTACTAGTAGTATTATTAACTTAGGCCTAGAGGAGCTGTATTTAGTGTTAGGTAGTAGCTAATTAGAAGGATTACTTTTAGAAGCCTTTTTTTACCTTCTTAAATAGTAGGCGTTATATAGTAATAGTTTAATCTAGCTAGGTAAATAGTTATAGTTAGTTATCTAGCTCCCTTATCTTCTTTAGTGTTAACTACTTTATAGTAGATACCTACCTATTAATATACTAGGTATCTTAGGTATCTTAGGTATCTTAGGTATCTCTACTAGCCTTATTAAGTGGTGTAGATAGTGTTATTAATAACGATTTTTCTTTTTATAATAGTAGCCTATTTATTAGAGGCTTTCTTATAGTAACAGGCTATAACTTAGTATATTTCTAGCTACTTTTAATATTATTTTTAGTTAGCCTAGCTAGGTAAGCCTTTTAGTAGTAAGATATAAAGTTCTTTTTACTAATAATAGTAGAATTATTTTACTACTAGAGGTATCTAAGCTTCTTATAATAGGCTAACTTTATAACACTAAAGACTAACTAGTTAAGTAGCTAGAGGATATATAAGGTATATAAAGGTAAAAATAATAGATAGATATTATTTATATAGTACTACTATATAAAGTCTATTATTATATAGCTTTTATACCTATCTAAAATAAGTAGTTTAGTATAACTAAGTTAAGAGGGCTTAGTCTAAAGAAGGAAGACTTTTTCTAGCTACTTAATAGTAGTATTATTAGTAGTCTACCTATTTTCTATTACTATAAATTCCTATCTATTATATAGGTTAAGATTTAAAAGAAACTACTACTATTAGACTATTTTACCTTTATATATAACTAGTAAATAAAGTACTTTACCTTTAGTAGATATATACTTAATAATAGATACTTAGGCTTATAATCTAGGCTACTTTTTCTTTATAGACTTTATCTCTACTTTACTTAGTACTAGCCTATTATCTCCCTTACCCTTAAGGATACTAGTCTTATCTATATTATATCTATTAGTTAGTTTAATAGTAGTAATATAAGGTATTATAAGATATTTAAACTAGTTTTTAATAACTTTAGTAGATACTTTATTAATATATCTAGAATTAATAAAGTAACTTCTTTAGACCTTAATAAATAGGTTTCTTTATATAAAGGTATTTATCTACTTTTTACCTAGAGGCTAGGTATTACCTATTGCGTAGAGGATACGCTAGGTAAACTTCTTTAGTTGTTAATAGGTTAGTGTAAGCCTAAGATCTACTTATATTTGTACCTAGCTAGCTAGCTTAGCCTCCTAGCTTATAGAAAGCCTCTAAAGATCTTTAAAGGTAGTAGCCCTTAGTTAGGTGCTAGATATGCAATACTAAAGGGTAGTATAAAGTATGCTATACTAATAAGAGGCCTTCCTAAGGCTAAGCCTGTTTACAACAGCCTCTATCGCCTAATAAAGCTTATCTTTAGTATATTAGACTATTAGGTTAAAAAGAACACATACTAAAAATATGAAGCGATTTAGAAAAGGTTAGGAAATGTGGTGATAGTTTGAAGTTAGAGGGCATCTGAATAATAGGGTGGCTGGGCGGCATTTTTAGGTGGCCGAAAAGCAGGGGTGGCCGAAAAGTGGGTGCTTTGACTTAATGCTACATTTTTAATTCACCCACAGCCATGGATAACGACCGTAATAGCTACCTATCTACTGGATCATTACAGCTCCGCCTTGTTTATCTTGCTTGTATTCAGGTAAAGCAACACCACGTTAATTTTCAACGCATATCAAGACGGAAGAAGAGATAAGGTCGAAAAAGAATGGATATCTTATCATTTCCGAATCCGGCCTCTCATCTCTCCCGGTATTTGCACCACACATAGGCCTTGTATCTAATACTAACCATTTACAGCTGTACCGAGAAACAAACTTACGATATCGTGAGGACGGGAGGACATAACGACTCCAAATGGTAAAGGCTCCCGAGATCGCAGCCTAAGCAAGGACAGCAGATTACTATGAGAAAATCACTATAGTACGCTCCTAACCTAGTGTCCCCATTGCGAGCGCCATCCGCAATAGACACGACAAGGGGGTCAGCAAGTAGAACAGCAGCGCGTTGGTCGGGAGAATACAGCTGTTTGAAATGTGATTCCACTGACCCTTCTTCTACCCGGAAAGTACACGGCCCATCCCATTCCCCTTACTTTTTGATGTATCCTAACTTAGTGCTGCTGTTGAATACTACGCAGTGCAGTTGATGGTTAAACCCTTATAGCAAGTAAAACGAGATGTGCCGTAGGTCTGTTACTTTAATTTGCTATCATTGTTAGACTGACCTATCACATAATCGTCTGTCAGCACTTCACATAAGCAGGGCATTAGTTCTTAGGCGTCAATGCATGCCGAGGGCGCTTACTGTTACCAGACAGAGGTTAACTAGGGGGGCACTGTAAGCGTGTTCGATCACTCAGACGAAAGAAACTATTGGAACCCTGTGCCACCACCGCAGCCACGTGGCGTCGTGGCAGGTTTCGGCCAAGAGCTGCCACTCAGCTCCACCCACTAGCAGCACACCTCCTTCTTAAGTAAATTCTATGATATAGAGACTAGTCTAGACGTTTACGACCGAAAGGCGGTATAGTCATTGTAAAACCTTATATCTATATGACAGCCCGCCTTATACAAGATTGCTTTCATTACATGACCGTACAGTTCGACTGCCTCATGGAAACATCGAAGCCTTGTTGCCCAGGCGCCGCCGTGACTTCAAGCCCAAGTATCTTCTTTGATCTTCGTTTTTCGCCAGTAACCCAGCGCTGACTATCCCAAATGCCAATTTCTCGCATTCTTCTCATGTCACCACTCATCGCCGCCTTGTAGATGTCATCCCTCCCGTTCCAGCCCGCGCAAAACCACATCTTTACCTCGGGGTCAAACCCACAAGCCACAACGCCCTCCAAGGTTACATTCGCTGTCATCCGAAGATGGATGTACCCCGTGAACGTACTCTCCCCGTCCGTGATGAACGTGAGCCTCTGCGGGTTCCACATCCGCGCCGGGACGGCAGACAGGATCTCGATGGATGGTGACATGATGTGAAACCGGATGGCGCCGCGGGAGACGGACTTCATCTGCACGGCTACTTGAGAAGCTGCTTCTGTGTCGACGTGTTTCTTGATGTAGATCGCGTGGGAAGTTCGGGGGGCATCTTGCGCGAGCTTAACGAGAATGTGTGACTTTGCGCGCAGGAAGACGCTGCCACCTTGGTCTTCAAGGTAAACCCCGATTTCCTTGCGTGCGCTGTCGCGTAAGTCGTGACACCCGAGGCCGAGGAGCTGGGTGTTATTCTCTGCCTGTGCTATTTCGGCGACCATACGCAACCCTTTGTTGGTCATAGTATACTGTTCGAAAGCCTGTCAGCTCTATGATGAATGCTACTGCCCACCTATGGAACAGATCACTCAATGAGCAGGTGTACTTACTTCAGGGTTGTACTTAGAGTCCCGACTCAACTCCAATTCACCCATTCTTTTAAACTCATCAGGCGAGCTGGCTAAGATACCGCAATACTCTGGCAGATTGTGGGTCTCTAGGTCTCCGGGGGAGCCCATCCACGCAAAAAGAGTAAGATCGTTCGACTCCTTAATGATTTCCTCCTGGAGACGCATAAAAGCACCGCTTCCCTCGCCATATAGCATGGGCATGTTGACACCAAAAATACCAAGCAGACTGTAGGCGCGATCCTCCTCTCGAGCGGTGACCCGTGTGGCCGCCCATGACATTCGAACTGCGACCGGTATACCTGAGAGAAGTGTCCGGATGCTTAGCCCCGGAGCAGCGCCATGGAGCAGAATCTTCTTGCTGATGCCGGTTCGACTATGAATTACATCGCAGAGCTGGGCACCAGTACCAATCAGGTCCCAATCTCTATCGAAAAACAGAATCTCCCTTGGAGCAACGAGCTCTTGCAATGTCCACCCACGGGTGAACCACAGAGACTCTGCAAAGGGCTGGTTTGCTCCCACATCCGACATAAAAGCGTAGCAGACTGCTGCGTTGGCATACCACTTAAACATGGAGTTGAGGCCCTCGGAGAGTTCTGCGCTCGACGTTTTGTCAATGCAACAGGTGTCGACCCAAGCGTAGTCGTGTCCGCGCTCGAGCGCGATGCGGCAGGTCGCGCGTACCTTAACCCATCCCCTCTTGCGGGCTAATGTCTCGGGATGGTTAATAACATCTTGGTAGGTAACTTCATCGGTTTCCCACCGATGGGATAGGATGACGTAGGATTTGGGTATCGAGGAGCCGAAAAACTCCTCGAGCTTGAGTGTGGAGCAATTGAGAAGCCTCATTGAGCTGATATAATAGGGGAGATGGGTGGGAGATTTGTCAACTAAGAATAAGTTTCAATGGTACAGTCAGTCGGAAGAAGCTTTTAAGGCTCCAGCGAATGCCCCTTATTTCTACGAGAAACAGATAAAGTAGCTCGGAATAAGCCGGAATGTACATGCAGCATGCATACTTAATTTCGTTCGTCGTACACAAGCCTATCGGAGTTCAGAGGGCTGCATTGGTGCCTGCCTAGAGACAATGTGGCCTAGTGTACAAGCAGTTATTCACGTCAAATTATATCGAATTGTTCAAACAAAGCGGGGCTCTTATCGCGTTTACGCGATACCCACCAGAGAAACTAATTGATACATGGCCTGTGAGAATTTTTCTGGATACCGTTCAACTGGTGGTTGCTTGTCTGTAGATGTAGAGAGTATATATATATATCTAAATCTACTAGAATCTCGTGACCTGTTTGTACTACTGGTAAGTTGAGAGGCTGACTCTACCCGTTTGCCAGAGAGTCTATATAGGTGCAAGACTAGAAGAATTGAGTGTGGAAGGACACAAAAAAAGAAAGAGAACGAAAAGAGGGAAAAGCAGGGAGAAATAGAGCAGATACCTAAGTCAATATCTTCCCATAAGTAATTTACGTTACTCAACGCTTAGTTATTCCCACCTTCTGCATCGTCCCTGATTCTACTCTTCCTCCTTTCCATCTTTTTCTACTTCCTCGTCTGCATACCATGGTATTCTTGATCATCCGAGTGAGGCATCTTGGTTTGCCGTCAACCGGTTTGCAATACCTCGTTTGACAACCGGCCTGCCTATTTCAGTGAGCCTAGTCGGTCCCCTTGAATCTTGCGATGCTCCTTTTTACGTCCGAGTTTCTGAAGAATATCTGACACAACCAACCCAACTTAGCTTCCTACACCCCAGGCATAAATCAAGCTTTCCTTATCTGTAGGCTAGTGTATTTACTTCTATGTTTGCTGCTTGTAAGATTAAAGAAAATAATAACAATAAGAGGAGTAAGTTAGAGGCTTGCTTTAGAGAAGAAATAGAGAATAACAAATTTAGAGATACAAGACTAGATATATTACTGTTACCCATTGCTGTCGCTGTAATGTGTTATTAAGTGTGGCCTGACTATATATACTTATTATTCCTAAGAATATGTGCCGTTAAGCCAGCTTATTAAAGCTAGCTTTAACATTTAACGTTACTAGCGTGACAGACTATTGTCCCAGAGTCCCCCCTTTGCAACTTAAGAGACATATTGAAACACAGACGTGTCTAAGGCATATGTTTCCTCTTGAATTATAAAGACTTTCTTCTGAGACTATAAAGAATTACTAACGTTGACGTCAGTAGTTGTAATCTAACCAACGTCCTCTGAGTTTAAGACATAATGCCGAAATCTACGGTCTGTTGCCGCAGCGGTCGTGATAGAGGGTGCTTTCTTAGGGTGGCCGGTCAGGGTTCAGGGTTGGGATTAAGGGTTCGGGTGATATCCAGGGATCGGAATTCTTTTCACTAGTTATCCTAGTCTTCAATAGATAATCTGCCCAAGACAACAGCAGACCTAGCGCCACCTACACGTAGACCTTTTTTCCTCCTTTTTGGGAATATATAGTTATTACAATACTAACTTAATTCATTAAAGGCGTCTGTAACAGATAAAATATATTTAGTCCTAGTAAGAAAATTATAAGTAGAGATTTACTAACAAGGCGCAGACGACCTAAGAACTTAGGGCGGCACTAACAGCTGCATAATACAGAATTAATCTGTATAGATAGGCTGCGTTTTAATTAACGCGTGGAAACTGTTTAGGTGAATGTCCCTGTGATATAACAAGATTAAGCAGGTATAGGCAAAATCTTTTGACCTCTGTTAAGTTTAACCGGCTTGGTAAGCGCCAGCTTAAAAATGGCTTGCGCACGTCAGTGGTTAACTTGCCTAGTTCATAACAGTGTTAGTGGCTTGGCCCCTTGGGTCCCCTCCTCTTGCAATGAGGGGAAGGGAGTATGTGGTCCCTTTGTGGGGCGGAAAAGTACCTACCGTCACTACCTTAATCCATCTGATACTAAGCTTCAACAGAAATCACCACCACAAACTTCCTCTCCGTGATAACCTCAACCCAATGAATGCATCAACGCCTCAAATGCCGCACTTTTTCGAGTTGGTGCGACCCTACCTAAAAAATGGAGACAGGGATTACTTGGCACAGGTTTTACAACACTGGAGTCCCGCAATCGATCCAAACCACCATATTGGTGAGGCCCTACACAAAGCCATATTCCGAAATGACGAGACTGCAGTTCGGATGATACTTGATGCCGGCGCCAACCTAAAGGTGCAACAGACGAGTGATCTCGGTTTCACACCACTCTTAGCTGCTTCGCAGTATGGCAGACTCAAGATCGCCAGTCTGTTTTGGCGACTAGTTGGTGCCGATGGACGCTTCTACCCCAGCAAAAGACCTAATCTGTCCTGTCTTCAGGTGGCTGCTCGAAATGGTCATGTGGAATTGGTAGCCTACTTCCTCGATGTATGGAACGGCTGGACTGACGACGAGAAGCTCCGGGCGATATATGACGCTGCGTCGTCATGGTGTGATGATGTTGTGGCCTTGTTGTTAGCCAAGGTTGACTACCCTCCCGATATCGTCCAAGGTGCTCTTGAAGCGGCGGTCAGACGGAAGTTGATCCTGCCTGAGGATCCTATGGAGCCACCTCCTAAAGCCGGGGACTACGTGTACCAACAGCACGTAGTTCATCGACTCATCGATGCTGGTGCAAACCCAGACCCAAGAAACGGTCGTCCGCCCAACCAGCCTCTACTCCACACGGCCTCCCTATCAGTCGCTTGCATTGGCGCCATAAGAGGGCTTTTGGAGAAGGGAGGAAATACCAATGCTCAAGATGCACGCGGCCGGAGCGCCCTCCAGTGTATGGTGAGCAGACCTCCAATATCGACTGAGGCGGTACGGATCCTTTTGCAGCACGGCGCATCGATCGAGATGACTGGCGAAGCGGGAGAGACACTTTTGCACCGCGTCGCACAAGCCGGAACCGTTGAGCAGTTAAATCTGTTTGTTTCGTACTCTGACGATCCAGACACCTCTATGCGGTCGGCAACCCTGCACGGCGAATCACTTCTGCATTACGCCGCAGCCGGAGGGCGAGAAGACGTGGTCGACTTCCTGCTTACTCGTGGTCTGGACGTCAACTCAGCCACCAGCAACGGCTGGACGCCATTACTATGCACTCTTTCCCCGACGATCGCGAAGAGGGAACAGAGTTTGTACCGCCTGGCAAACACCCTACTTCAGCGGGGTGCCAATGCCCATGTCGTGACGGCCGAAGGATGGACCCCGCTTCACGCTTTGGCATCGTGGCCTACTCCTTTCTTAGCCCAGGACCAAGAGGCGAGGAAAGCGGCTGCGTCACTGGTCCAAGAGCTCATCTCACGCGGCGCGCCCGTTGATAACGAATCGAGCGTTATCCAGAGTCCATCTCTTACTCCAAACAAGCTACGGGATGTGTGGGGGTTCCGCATGCAGAAGTTCGTCGAGGATCTTGCCATACCTACAAAGGATCTAGAAGGCATGAGCACCGATACCACACCTCTAATGTGGGCAATGCGAAGTAATGCGATGGATATCTTTGAGATAATCAGGGCGCATCTGGACTCGACTGAAGGTGATGGAGGCAGCTAGCTAATAAATTCAATGAATATAATAGCGAAGTTCCGGTGAAAGAAGCATGTATTCATAGTATTCCAAAACAGAATCTACTTTCAAGCCCAAAATCACGCGCATAGGCTAGGTCCATCAGGGCACGTAAGAGAGTTCACCGACTGAAAGCAATGGCTGCCTAGGAAACGAAAAGTCCCAACGACTTCCAACAGAATAACTTCCAACAAAACCGGATAGTCTCATTTCCCCTCCAGGTAACAGCAACCATATTAAAATTCTGAATTCTAGAACACCATCAGCTAAGCCTTATCCGGCTTACAATCCCATCTGACACCCCCGCCGCGGACGAGATGCCTGTGTACAACGGCGAGCTAACCGGGTGATCGCTGACGAGCAAGATGTCGAGCGGCGAGTGAGGCGATGGAAAGGGGGGCTGTGAGGATTCTGGACAATGGGAGGTTTGAGAATGATAAGTATGAATTATAGGATGGCTCGCAACCATGGGCCATGTTCCCCACCGTGAACCCAAGCCTCGCGGGCGGCTCCTGCACAGCTTCACTGGGGTCTGGCACCACTGTCTGTGTTGGGCCGACGTACACGTGGAACATGACGTCGTCGATCCCCATTACGGGCACTGACGCCGTGACGATGACTGCCTTACCCACGACGTCTATGTTGAAGCCGGCAAACCTCGCGTCGCAGGATTCTTCTTCTACTTTTCCTTCTTCTTCGTCTGCTAACGTATGAGGTGTTTTTACTACTCCTGGTCACGGCTGCCAGGGGGTAGCAGTCATGGCTCACTGAGCACAATTTGTAGCGCGATATATTAGTGCAACATACAGATCGTAATTTTTGACCTTATGAACCTTTGACCTTGCAACAGCATCGGGAATCCAACGTCGATTGCTTTCCATACAATGATGACATATTGGCAGTATCCATGTACTAAGGTGTTCGCAAGTATCAGCTCCGTAAGGACACTGTTCGGATTGCCGTTGGTGGGCTTGTAATGCCGAGCTGCAAATGTCGCATCGATTGATTGATCGATTGATTTCATCTTACTTAGTTTCAGCCGCTTTATTCAGCAGCTATGCCCGGAACGATAGCGAAGTTTGGCCAACTATGCATCTTGAGCAACCTTGTTGATAGCCCAAGGTACACAATATACTATGAAGCAGTAGTTATACTGAATATAAATTCCCCGAGCATAAAGACACATAAGCTAAATTTAGTTTTTTTAGCTTTACGAACAAAAGATAGCTTCCAGTTAATTGCTCAGACTAATAGCTAACTTAGTTTTAGGTTTATAGTTATAGTGTAAGTGTTAGATAGGACAACCTAGCTCATAGTTATGTTATTAATATAAAAGTATATAAAACGGTTTGACATAAACTACTTTTAGTGGTAGAAGGCGTCGGCCAGGTTGTCCTCAAAGATGACCTGCAGCGCGCTGGTCTTGCCCTTGAGGATTCTGAGCAGGTAGTCACCCACGTGCTTGTTGATGGCGCATCTGGAGTCGAGGTTTGCGTTGACGAGCATCTGCTAGATAGACAGAGCGCCCAGCCCTCTGCCCTTGGGCTCCCATCTGGCCTCCTCGTCGAACACGTATCTCAGGAAGCCTAGGTAGCGCTCGAAGAAGTGGCCCTCGTCCCACGGCTGCTTGCCCATGGCCCCGATCTTGACTACCACCTGCTTGGTGTAGTGCAGCATGATGGCGTCGAAGCGGTTGGTGCGGTCATATTCCTGGTCGCGGCTCTCCTTGCGTACAGTCCCGGCTGCCAGCGTGGGCCGCAGCTCCTCGAGCTTCGGCAGCAGGGGCACGTGAGGCTTGAAATCGATGGCGTACGACATGAGGCTCGTGGTGTCGGTATCGGTGGTGACGGTGGTGGCCAGGCTGGAGATGGCGGTGCCGCGCTGCCTGTCGCAGAAGATGTCGGGTTCCATGGTGTCCTCGAAGATGGCGATGGTGCGGCAGATACACTCGCGGAAGCCGCGAAGGGTCTCGTAAGAGGCCACGAGCAGCTTCGGGTTGCCCAGCGTAGTGAAGGGCTTATGCGACACGTAAAGATCCTGCAGGTGCGTGAACATCATGGTCGGGATCTTGCACCAGCCGCCGCGGGACAAGCCGACTATCTGACTCTGGCAGATGGCGTCCAAGGTGGTCGGGTGCACGACGGAGGGGTCCTTGACGGCGTATTCCATGTACTCGGTGTAATCGCGGAGGTTCAGCGTGGCCGTGACGTGGCCCGGCCTGTCGTAGGTGATGTCGTTCAGCAGCTGGAAGTATAGACCGTAGTCGAAGCCCGACTTCTTGGACACGCTACGGTAGAACTGCCCGCTATGCGCCGCCAGTGTGCACAGCTTGGTCGTGGCGTCGTACTCGGCCTTGGGCTCGGCGGCGAACTTGGCCTCGCGCACCTTGGCGGCCGCCCTCTGGTCGTCGGCCAGCTTCTTGGGCTCTAGCTCGACCTTGACGCTGCCGAAGGCGACTTCCGTCCACTCGTCGTAGATACGAAAGTCGTAACACGGCATCTGGTCGTTGGCCAGCTGCAGCTTGCGCGGCCGCAGGTCGATCTTGGCCTCGGCGCCGTTCTCCGACGCGTTGAGCTGGATGGGCCGCAACGTACACCAACCCAGGCTTGCGAGTCTACTTGCCCTTCGTCCTCTGTTTTCCTCTACGACCTGGTCGTCCTCAAATTCTACTGCAGCTACGTCTGGCGCTCCCCGATCCACAAGCTCGGCGCCTTGTATAGCACGCAGCTGGAAGCAGCCGTCGCTTGCTTTCGTCAGGCGACCGGCCGGCAGCCCGCGTCGTCCCCCTCTCCTCCCTCTCCTCCGCCACTGCGCGTGCTGGGCGTCGGCGTCGGCACCGGCTACCACCTGAACCGCGCGCCGCCGCTCCCGCCAAAGTCGGAACTGGTCCTCGCCGACCTGAACAGGAACTGCCTCGAGGCCGCCTCGGCGCGCGCGGCCGCAGCACACAGGGAAGCAGCGGTTTTGACCATTATTGCAGACTTCCTGGAGCCCCGCGAGGACGCCGAGCTGGCTCTTTCACCGCAGCGGGTGCCTGTCGCCGCCGCGGGGCGCAAGGGCGCGGGCTTTGACATCATCTCCTATATGCTGTTGCTCCACTGCCTTCCGGGGCCGCCGGGGCCCAAGACGGAGGCGCTGGCGAGGCTGGGGACGCACATGTTGGCTGACGACGTGGTGCTCATAGGTGCTACCATCTTGGAGGACGACGCTTCGTCACTTTCTGGCACAACGTGGCGGGTGTGTTTAGCAACAGCCAGGATGATGTCGAGACTTTTGTAAAGGGGTTGGAGAAGGCTTTTGTCAAGGTCGAGTGGGAGGTTGTCGGGGTTGTGTTCGTGTTCAAGGCTAGTGGAATCAGGCCATTACAAGGTTGTCTTGGGTACCTTGGTCTCTAGTAATAGATCCTACCCTACGAATACCCAAGGCACAACAGCTTTTCGTCACCGCCGAGGTGTAAGGTTACGCACTCCGATGCGGTGGTCTTGGGCAGGGAGATGATGAAGGGGTAGAGGCAGGGCGTCTCGTGCTGGTTGTGTGAGGGATTGTTATTGTTTTGTTTCTTTCTGAGCATGGGCACATCCATCTATACGACATGGAATGGGAAACAAAGAGGTTTCGGGGAAACCAAAGCTCACCATGGCAGCCAAAGTTCTCTGAATTTTGGACATGATGCGTCCAGGTCAGGGTGCCAGAGACGGAGTCGCGGCCGGTGAAGATGATGGACATGAGCTCGAACTTGAGGAAGTCACAGTCGCGGGAGACGGCGGCGCACGCTCTCGTAAAGGTCCAGTCCTTGTCCTTCTTCTTCATCTCGTCCAGCACGGACTGAGGCTTCGCCAGGACCTTTCCGATAAAGGGCCCGATGAAGTCATCCAGCACCTACAGATTACACTTGAAGCCGGGCTTTGGCAGCAGCGGGCTGAGCGGGCCGGCACACTCGTAGATGCTCTAGTTGGTCTTGATGGCCTCTAGCGCGTCCAGGGAGTCGTTCTTGCAGTCGGCCAGCGCGTTGACCTGGCAGCCCATGGCATACTCGCCGATGGTGTCCAGGGCAAATCTCGATATGATATCCTTCAAGTCGATTGTACGGCCGCCGTTGAGGTTCAGGCTCATAAAGCATTGAATCTGCTTCTCGATCGCGTTCATTTCGGAGATGTACTGGCGGTTGAACAGCGGGCGGAGGCAGTGGCGGTAATCGTGCCACGCCCTACCGTCGATATTCAAGATTCTGGTCCCCAAGACATGTTTCCAGCGATAGCAGAAGGGGGCGCCGCGCCCATAGTCCTCGAACTGGGACGCCAGCATGGCTTTGATGCCACTGGGTCCGAAGTGATAACGCAGCCATTCAATCTTCAACTCGAACGTGTATGGATTAGTGCGACCCACGGCGGTGCGCAAGATACTTCGGTAGGTCAGTTTAAGGTACTCGTTGCGACAGCCATATCTGAAAAAGTCCCAGACGAAGCCAAAGCCCAGAAAGCTGTCGAATGGGATGAATCGTCTCGGGGCGACTTTGGTAGCATGTCGGCCAGCCATATTTTTGGATAACCTTTCATCGCGCGTAACCGCAATCATGACCCAAAGAACGAGGCCCAGAGCGGCAATGGCCACATGGGCTTGTCAGGAGACAAGAGACAAGGCAGAATCGAGCAACATGACGGAGGATGATAGCCAATCACTTGGTATTTTCGTGGTGCTTTGCAGCTTCCGACGTCAAGCGAAAGCTACGGTAAGGCAAGCAGGTATAGTAACAGTAGTAGAGTAACCTCTTAGGAACAATTGACCCCATCCTGCGCTTCTTTGCAGTAGACATGAACACAATTCCAGGCAAGTGCTAGTAGACGCGACATGGAACTGTCAACCCACACTTCCGTTTCTGGACGAATCTCGCCAAGCATTCTTTTCACAACACAGCTGTTACAACCCGGGTTTAGTTAGTAGCTAGTAAAGCCTCATATTACCTGAGATAGTATCAATGATAGCTTGTGTATTGTGCGTATGTGTGTATAACTTGTTTGTCTACTGTAGTAACCCTGCTACGCGCGCGGCTCCTTATTCATGCTGATGTGGTGCCTAAGGCTTCAAGCGGAGCTGTCAACAGTAGGATACAGCAGGATGGAGTGGAGTGTGGGCCCACTAGCGTAAATCCGACTGTTAATTATCCAAGAGCATTGTGAGAGTAGAGGCACCCCTCTTGGCTTATGTATTTGATAACTGTCACAAGGCATATGTGATATAAGGCGTTAATTGCTGCCCGCAATTAACGGCGTCGTTTTTTCGCGACAGTTATGAGCCCAGTTCGCTTTACGAGCCTTATGCCAGAATGGTTAAAGGCAAGTGTAGTTAGCGTCTGAGTGTCATAGACCCTGTGGGTTCAAGTCCCACAAACACCATGGACATCCCTTGATCACGGATCTGGGGGGGTCATGAGCTTCCCTGTCAACCCAGTGATCATGTAGGCAGTCAGACCATATAGATAGGATCTCTGCGATCTGGGGGGGTGTGTTACAAGGCATATGTGATATAAGGCGTTAATTGCTGCCCGCAATTAACGGCGTCGTTTTTTCGCGACAATAACCATTATATACATCGCACAACGACAGATATACTATGTACACATACTACTGAAACTTCTGACTCATAACACGCCTAACCCAACCTTAAACCTTTGAGCCTGCATCTATTTCTATTGTCAGGGCGTCTGAATTGCTTCTCAGGCTCCTTGACTTCTGCAGCGTGAACTTCGAATCAAGCGTCTTATCCATGCTGTGCTTGCGAATCACTAGGCTAGACAGAAAGCCCCAAATAGCCGCTGCCGTCATGATTATAAACACTCCCTGGAACCCATTGACGTAAGCCGACAGCGCTCCGGTTCGTACTACATCGTCAGGGGCCATGGCAGCCATCTTAATCGCGAATGCCTCGGCGTCGTGAGCGATTGTATCTGGCAGACCAAGCTCCCGTAGTCGATCGGCCATGACGTTCTGAAAAGTGGTGCCCCCGACAGCAACACCGACGCTCATTCCGAGCGTACGCATGAAGGCGTACATGGACGCGGCGCGACCGCAGTCCTGAACGCTGCTGATGGCCTGGATGCCGACGTTGACGCTCGTGAGCACCATTCCATTTCCGACGCCAAAGACGGCGAGGTAAGTGGCCCACAGCGTGGTCGGCGTTTTCTCGTCCAATAGAACGAGCAAGGCGCAACCTGCTGCGGTGATGACCCAGCCCATCCAGATGGCCCAGCGGAAACAGCCGAGCTTGGAGGTCATCACCGAAACGACGATGGAGCTGGGGAGGAGGAGGCATGTCACGGGGAAGAGGTTGAGGCCCGACTGGGTTGCCGTCGCGAAGCGGACAGAAGTGAAAAGAAAGGGAATGTAATACAGGCCGCAAAAGAGTAGGAAGCCTTGACAGAAGGCGCTGAAGTAGCCTGCTATAGCGGACCAGCAGTAGAATATAGAAGGGCGCAGGAAGGGCTCTGTGGCGCCGTATCTCTCCCATAAAAGGGAAGCGGATACAGCAACAGCGCCGGCGACAATAGGTGCTATGGTGGCGATGGAAAACCAGGCGAATTGAACGCCGGCCCAGGAGATGCCGATAAGAAAGCTGGTCATGCCGCCGATGAAGAGAAAGCTGCCTGGTAAATCGATGCGGCGGAGCTTGGCTGCCAGCAAGGTCTTCTCCGTGGACAGGCGAACAAAAATCGGTACCATGATGAAGCCGAGAGCGCAGAAAGGGAGCTGTCAGGAGGGGGTTTGATGTGAGAAAACTGGAAGAATCACAAATTAATGGCCAGGAACACTGCTCACGTTGATATAAAAGCACCACCTCCACGTCCCATATTGCGCAAACAAGCCGCCCACCAGCGGGCCCAGGACGCTTCCGACTGCCCAAGCGCCGAGCACGAAAGTGAAGTATTTGGGCCTCAACCTCAGCGGGACGATGTCGGCGAAGATGATTTGTCCCATAGTGATGATGCCACCGCCGCCGATGCCCTGCAGGGACCGCCCAACCAGCAGGGTGGTGAAGTCATGGGCGATGGGAGCGCAAATAAGTGTTCCAATAGTGAAAAAAAACAAGGAGCTGAGCAATAGCTCCTTGCGGCCGAAGATGTCGGAGAGGGCGCCGATCAAGGGTTGAAAGACGGCGCAGGTCAGGAGGTAAGAAGTGCCGGCCCAGAAGGCATCTGTGGCAGATCCGCCAAGGTCGGAGGCGATTGCCTAGCGAACGGCTTTAGCGTCAGTATGCTGAAGGGTTGGTGTTGTGGCTAGGTGCAAATGAAGAGGAAAGATGGCAGCCTACGGGTAATGCCGGGACTAGGATAGTAGCATCCAGAGAGACCATCAGAGAAATAACGGATATAGTAGCCATAATGGCGTATTCTGCCCGGCCTGGCGTCCATTCTGGCTCTGCTGTTTGTGGCTCAACTACGGCCATGGGTGAAGGGCGGGGACGGCATTTGGTAGGTAGAGAAGTTGGAGTTGATCCTCTGGAAGTAGGTAGCGAGACAACATATACTTTTGCCGTCTTGGGTGTGAATTCCGACATGATGAAATCCGAGAACGACAGATACAGTAAGGAGAAGGGAGTTGTTAAGGTCGGTTGAAAGGAAAGGTGTAAGTCTCAGTGATGGTACTAAGATTAGAAAACGGACGATGCCGAGGAGGGTGGAAGTGGTAAAACATGAGAGTATGGATCCTTGAAGTGCAGTCTTGGGCTTTGATATATTTCATAGATGTGTTAGCCGTTGAAAAATGAAACGCTCCGGAGATTTCCACATCAAAACACAGGAGTTCGTTCTCGGCCTAATTGCTTAACGAACAATGACACACGCTTCTTCTTCTAGCGTGTCTGTTAGTAGGTACCTTTATTCTCTATAGAATTACCGATCGAATTAGTTGTCAAACTAGTCCATACTTTGCCGCATTACACGCTTACGGCTGCTAGCGCTCGGTGAACACATGGAGGAAACTTGAGAGCCTATCAGAGAGACACTCGCGTCAAGAAGTCGAGGTTGAGATGAGTCCTGCTATGGACGGGAGGTGTTGTTATATGATACCACATTGGCACGGATAACAAGGGAAAAATAAAGGCAGTTTTAGAATTAACAAGTGATGATCTCGCTTGAGTCCGAACACTATTTGCCACGAGGTGAATGTCAAAATAATGATGCCACGGAATAAAAGGGGGAACCAAGTCAGGAAGACTGTTAGAAAAAGCCCTTTTAGTGCTTGTTCCGAGGGATAACGACATGATAAGTGTAAGCAGAGCCCATCGGGAGGTTCGGCACGGTATCAGAACATCAAAGCCCACGCGCCCGTTTGTTATAGCGCCAGATTAAGACAGCGGACGCAGCACTTAAGTGGGTCGTCAGGAATTTGGCCCTGACCGCAGAAGGCAACTAGATAAATTATATTGATGCTAGACAAAAGCCTATGCCGGTATCCGACATTGTAATTATTCCCGTGGCCTCTACTCAATGGTTTAAGTCCGTGTGGCTGCCCTTAGCTGCTTAGCGAAACGATTAGCGCTGATGTCTCAAGTCGGAATTCGCAAGCAGCAAGCCTCTAGATCTAGCTAGCGTCTTCATTGACGACCCAAGCTTAAGGTTCTCAGATTCAGGAGATTAGCTTCAAGTGGCCCTACCTAGTACTGATTATCTCGGAAATTGATCGATGCTGATGCCCCCTTTTCCTGTCGGTATCTGCTTTTATATCTATAACGGGCTTCAGCGGCATGTCTTAGCTTCACCACTCTTACTAACGAGCAAGGTGATGACCACTCTTACTATACCACCTGTTTTAGGAGTTCAAAATCTGAGGCGATTTGATGGATATTTCCTTTTCGTTCGCGTAATATTCTACCTTGCTTTCACGTTTTCAGCCATACAATCCTCAGAACGATCTGGTCAACATGCCCAGGCATTCATCCCGCTGGGCACTAACGGGGCTCAAAGCCCTCGCGCCGTCGATATACGTTCAGGAAGCCTCTCGAGTTTCTTCATCTATCTTGCCAACCCATCCGGAGCTCACATCACCTACTTCAACAAGCCCAGCCCTTATTATTCTCACTTCTTGGACGGGAGCGGATCCGAGACACGTCGTCAAGTACACGAAGCGGTACAATGAGGTGTACCCTGAGACACCTATCATGATCATCACGACAGTGATAACTGACCTCTTCCTCCGTTCGACTAAAGAAAAGGTCGTGGCGCTGGAGCCGGCCGTTGAGTTTCTTCGGCGGCACATAAACACTCATTTCGAGCAGACGATTCTACTGCACGCTTTCTCAGAGGGGGGATCACACAAGGCCGTCTGCCTTGCCCGTGCATATTTATCCGCCACGGGCTGCCGCCTACCTGTGGGTGCTTTTATTTTCGATAGCACGCCGGGCAAGCCGCACTTTTCGTCCAACGTCGCTGCCTTCAAGCGATCACTACCTGCAAACAAGGCCGTCCGCGCCATAGGGGTCCCCGTTGGTACCGTCGTCTTAGGCATGGTGTACGGAACATATATCGGGGTCAAGGGATTTGATAATAACCTCATTTCCCAAACGCGAAAAGCACTGAACGATGAGGAGCTTTGGGAGGTCAGGGGCGCACCACGGACATATATCTTTTCTGAGGCGGATGACCTCATACACTGGGGAGATATTGAGGATCATGCCTGGGAGAGCGCTGAGCTCCTTGGACTTGAGAGTATGATGGTCCGGTTCTCAAATAGTGCGCATTGCAATCACGCTCGGGACAATGAGGACGACTATTGGACTGCTGTTGTGAAGACATGGGAGGCACGGGATAGATTTAAGGTAGTATAACCTTTGGTCTGACATCTCTTGGTGTATACTTTGAATGGAAACATCTCCCCCTTCAGGATGCCGTGCGCTTCTATGCTCAAATAACCAAGTTGAAACGGAAAGTCTTGCACCCTAAATACATCCTACAGCCTTGAAGTCTTCTGACATTTTCTAGAAACTGACGTTGGTGGACTTGTTTTACCTGCCCTATACGCATCGACGGAAAAATAATATTTAGCAGTCCCTCCTGGAAGGGCGATCGCATCTCGCAGAGTGGTGGGGAGTGATAGAAGCGCATTGTTTTACGAAGAGGCATTCAGCTCTGGGTGGAGCAGAATCTAACCTTTTCTCTTGGATCAAGTAGGAGAGATCGATCCTAGATTACAGGATGCGATGTGAGCCCGGGAGAACATCTGGGAACATCGAATCGACAATTTACCCAGAGGGATCGACATTCACACTGTCTACATGAGTGTCCAGATCCAGCTCAGTCCAAGACCACATCATTTTGCGTTTGCGGCAACCACTTATGTGGCTACCAGACTCCGAGAATATAATCGTATAAGTTCGGTATCCCGCCAAAAGCCCCCTCTTTCGAACTCACGTCTCTACTTTCCGCTGTCTAGCGGTGGCGATAATTGCGTTGCTTCTCCTGTGCCTCCCTGCTGGTGACTTCCTCCACGTCCCTCGTCGACATCTGCATCGGGCCTTTTCGGCAAGTCCCACCAAGGGTAGTTATCGGTCCACATCATAGACATGCCCAAAGTGCACGGCAGGAGTATGATGATAATCGTATAGAGAGCAGCCCTTTTCACCTTGATGTGGGCTACTCAATAGAAAGGAATGTTTCAGTAAATGTGTTAAATCACAACACAGTTAGAGAGGCATACCATATTTTGCAAAGTACTTGACCCAATCGATTATCGTTGCCTTAACCATTGTCTGTGTGATTTAGAGTGACGTTAAATTGGAACTAGAGTTCCCAGTGTGGAGAATGGAGAAAGAAGGAACCTTGAAACTTGAAGGGTCTAGTAAGAAAAGGACGGAGTTGGGGTGATCATATGACGTCACTGCTCTTCAGGATTATGATGGCTGACGCCAAGGCCTATTACAGGCTCGACCTAGTAGGCTTAAGAAAAGGGGGAGAACATACATAAGAGTGTACTAGAGATCTAGGAGATAAGGCAGCTTAACTACTTAAGAAGGCTACATGAAAGGCCATTTCAAAGGCTCTCACAGCTACGCGCACTCACTAGGCCCACCAACCACATACAGAGCAGTACGTACCGTAAAGAAGAGGACAACACAGTCGCCTCTAGAGTCAATATGAGGATTGCAGGCCTATAGGGAAATCTACCTTAACTATATAGCTAACATTTATCTAACGCATTTGCTTGTTACAGATGAGCGGCCTATACTATTATGCTTTTAGGGTAAGGGTTCTTCAATGAGTGACCCCTATTGTTGATTTCTTTACTCTAATGCCAGCACCTCTGGTATCACGGTATACAATCTGGAACTATAGGTCGGAAGGGTATTTATAGTCACCTTATTGCCCTATCTCCCGTTCCTATAGATATCTATCCTCAATAAAATCACTACTACAGTGTCTAATCCCTGTCACATACAAGTAAAGGATACTTGACAGGAACTCCAAGTGCAACCTTTTTAAACCATTCGCTAACAGTCGTAGACAAACCATACGACTCCGCCCTAGCCGCCCAAGTATAAACGTCAAGAACTTCAACATACAATTTAGTTTGGTCGCTGACAAAATCCGCTAGCTTATCCATTGACAGGTTGATTTTGCCCTTTTGATGCCGGTAGTTGACCTTTAGATTAGAATCATTGAAAATATCATCGCGAATGCCGTGAGCAACATCCACTACCTCGACGAGGTTCAGATGGCCTTGCATGCTGGAGAACTTAGGAACCGCCTGGAGAAGGCGAGAGTATCGGAGCAGATTCTGGAAAAGGTCGAACTGAGGGTCTTCGAACCGATGAATGTTTGAAGGTCGGTGAACCCATACCGGGAAATTAGTCAGCCCATGCACCCTCTCCAAGAACCTCTCGCTGGCCCACTTCGACGCCGTGTAACCATCCGAGTTGTCTGTGGGGGGCGGGAAGGGTGCGGCAGATACCTCGCCAAACGTCTCCAGACCCGAGTTGACCGAAACGCCGGCGGTGGATACAAAGTGGAATGGGATCGGTCGACCATGCTCAAGTGTCAACTTAACAAGCTCCTGCGTTGAGCCCACGTTGGCGCTCTTGATAGTCTGGTATGATTTCAAGTGGGATACGTCAGCACCGTTATGGATGATGATGTCCGCAGTGGAGAAAATTGATTGTGCCATGTCCTTAGAAAGGCCAAGTCGAGGCAATGTGAGATCTCCCTTGTGTACTACTACCTTTCCGGAGGCACTGAACGGTTCGAGCTGGACTGTTTTGCGCACAGCAATGCAGTGTATGGTCGAGATTCTCTCATCAGGGACCAGTGACTGAAGAAGCGCCTTGCCTAAGAACCCCGTGGCTCCTGTAAGAACTAAGACGGCGGGACCACGTGCGGCAAGAGTATGTGCTTTCGACAACCGGAGATACTCTTTTGGAATGCAGTTCTCAGGGTTGGTCTCGGTGTCCCAGTTGATTCTCGTCTCCTTGATGAAATCTTGCTCAATCATCGAGGCCATGTTGCTAAAAGTGCTTTGGTCAAAGAGGGAGACGAGGGAAAGTTTCACGTTGAAAACTTCTTGAATCTTTTTCTGTAGGGCAACAAGAAGCAGAGAGTTGCCGCCTGCATGGAAGAAGTCTGTTGACCTGTGAATCTTAGAAGTGGCTTTGAACGGAAGAACCTCAGTCCACGCGTGTTGAAGCTGCGACTCAACTGCTGACAATGACTCGTTATCATCAGATGCTGCCGTCGTATCCAGATGCATCTTGATCAACTCAGCAGCAGCCTTGCGGTCTGCCTTCCCGTTGAGGCTTTTTGGAAGCGCCTGAGCCGAACGTATGATCGCTGGCTTCAAGGCTCGAGGTAGATCCACACGCCTCAGGACATTAATAAGAAAACTTTCCTCTTCCGTACTATTATGCTCGAAAGATGCGTCGGTAACGACCAGTGCAGCAAGCAATACGGAATCCGAACTGGCATCGCCCGAGTCTGTCTTTGTCGGAACACAGGCCAGGGTCTCGATAAGATGACCTTGTCCGGCACGAAGGATGGCGTCTTCCACATCTGTAAGATCGACTCGGTTACCTCGCAGTTTGATTTGGGAGTCTCCGGCAACCCTCCCTTCAAGGACAAGTTGACCATCCGATAGTAGCCGGCCGACATCTCCTGTGCGGTGTAAGTCAAAGCACCCACTTTTCGGTCACCCCTGCATTTCGGTCACCCCAAAAATGATACTATCACAACCACCACTACCACTTTATTCAC